>OZ024838.1:32946965-33217407 GCA_964016985.1 Anodontia alba
TATATATATATATATATATATATATATATATATATATATATATATATATATATATATATATATATATATATATATATATATATATATATATATATATATATATATATATATATATATATATATATATATATATATCGTTGCAAGAAAGAAGAAAGAAAGGCGGATTGAAGTGATAAATGTGATAGAGATTTGCTTTTTAAATAGTTAATTTTATGTTGATATGCCATCATGTCCATCATGTATGGTATTCTGTATCCTCATGGGCTTAAAAGCCTTTTAGATTTCTGAAATAAACCATATTCTATTCTGTTCATTTTCCCGATTATTTTAGATCCAATCACATTTTAATTCAATGCAATTAGCCTCCATTGGTTTAAAAAGGGACAGACTAAAACGTTGAATTTTCTGTTGAATTCAGCAGGTTACTGATCAGCAGAAATCGACTAAATCGCTGATCTGCTGAACTGCTGAATATTAGCTTATTATGATGTTTTTGGCCACAATACTGGCCGCGCATATTAATACTATATTTATTTGTAATACTTATTTATTAGTTATAATGTTTTACTGTATGTATTTGTGTGTTTTAACGTTTTACTTTACAGCCGATAATACTGTGGTCATATTGAGCTATGTGCATAGAAATAGAATAGAGATACTGTATGTGATTAAATGTCTTCCTTGCCACAATACTGGTCGCACATTTTAAAACATTATTTATTCATTTATTATAAATATTTATTAGTTTCCGGGATTAACGACCTAGTCCACAGGATGCGTTATATGTATGTATGTATGTATGTATGTCCGTCCGTCCGTCCGTCCGTCCGTCCGTCCGTCCATCCATCCATCCATCTATCTATCTATCTATCTATCTATCTATCTATCTATCTATCTATCTATCTATCATAATGCTTTGATGTATAATAATGCTTTAATTTGTGCTTTAATCTAGAATAGAGTTGTCATCATCGTCGACTTCGTTTTCGTCGTAGGACGGTAAAAGTTGGTACATGTTCGGCGAACTGGCTGCTTGCCACCATGTCGTCGTGAGCGCATCCGATGGTATGGTAAAGGATCTGAAGGTCTTATGTCTTGGTGGGGACTTCGGCAGGGAAGAGAGGCTGGTTGTCTCTTTCGTCGTAGTGTAGATCGGCTTCAGTGTGATTGACGTAGGTTTCTGCCGTGTCTCTCTTCGTGGGAGGGAAGAGGGGCTGCTTGTTGGTTTTGGTTGTGTCTCTCTCCTTGGGCTGGTAGGTGTGTGTGGGGGGGAGGGTGGTGGTGGGGGGGGGGGGGCTAATTGTCTCTTTCTTCGTAGTGTAGATCGGCTTCAGTGGAATTGGCGTAGGAATCCGCTGTGTCTCTCTTGGTGGGAAGTGCGAGGGGCTGCTTGTCGGATATTTTGTTGTTTCCGTGGTCTCAACAGGGATACTAGTCGGCTTCTTGGTGGAATAATTGGTGGACTTTGGCGCCGCAATGACACGTTTGATCTCAGTTTCTATTCGAGCTGCGAGAATAGTAGTATTTCGCTTGGGTGCTTGTCGTCTTTCAGCAGAAAACGGTGAACGCGCGTCTCTGAAGCCAGTGACAAAATTCGACATCGGAAAATTTAAATCGGAAAAAAAGATCTGTTAAAAAAAATGCCAGCCTCGGAGGATAAAAGACATGACACCCGCGTGTGCATCTCGATGAATCAATTGGCCGGTAGAGCAGAGTACACAATAAGGGAAGTGGTGCATAACGGTGTCAGTCGCATGCTTTAATTGCTCGACTGAAATGTTAATGAACTGCCAACACCTGTTTAACTACCGCTTGTTTAGCAAGTAGATAACGGTACTGTCGCAGGTGTGAAAAACTCGCGGCGGATTATTCTTTTAAGATGCTACCGACGGTAAGAATAACACTTTGCGGACATCAGTATAATATTCAAATCATAATTAGTAGTAGTCCCACGGGGAAAAACATGCGTCCGGCGGACTCGGCTTTGGGAATTTTTAGGAATCCGGACCCGGATTTATGCGTCCCGGGACGCAGGATTCTGCGCCCCCGACCATCCTGAATTTATCACAGGTTGTAGCGAGTGTCTTTCATTTCCGCATTGTCAATACACCGCCAGCCTCGATCTCGATACATTTAAGGAAATTTTCCGCTCGGAAATTACGATTGTGAAAAGGGTCTATTTACCTATCTCAAAATTCTACCTCTTATAAAAAATGTATGGCAGCAACCGCTTGCCTGATCATGTTGTTCTAGAACGGGACAGACTAAATATATAATAATTAATCTGATGTCCTGAATTTATTTATCTACTAAAAGGAACTTTGTTTTTACATGGAAATAAATGCAAAAGATATGCATGAACACGGATGTCTGCATTCAGTAAACGAAATCTTTGTGTTATTTCAAGTCTCTAGCTCTAAACAGAATTTTGACTTTAAATACTACTTAACTGAAGGAATAAAATCAATTTTGACACCTTCGAGGAAGACGATTTCATTTTTTTATTTAGTTGTTTTTAATTGATACGTTTCCGCATAATATCCCAGGACCTCTATACGCAGCCTATTGAAGATTTGCCCTCCCCCCCCCCTACCCCCCCCCCTACCCCCACCCCCTCGATTGTAATATCGCCGAGATAACGCCGATTCGAGACTTACCTGCACAGTTTGACGCATGCGCACAACAATGTGAAAGTGGTCTTTAGATTAAATGTCTAGTTTATTCTTATAATATTACACAATGTAGAAGTCACCTTTGATCCTCAAATTTAAACTAGGTATTTAGGTTTTACATTTTTCTCAGTTTAGGTGGAATTATCATGTTTTATCAAACATGGTAATTCCACCTAAAACTGAGAAAAACGTACAGCGAAAAATGTTGCATATTCACACGGGTCTGGCTGCCTGTTCTTAATGCCAGACCAGTTTGAATATGCGTATTCTAATCAGGGACTAGGTTATGATTATTATTGCTACCTACACACGTGGCTGTTAACTGGATAACTGGATTATCGTTTTTAATTTGAATAGGTGATAAGGGTGTGAGTTACTGCGCGCGGCGTTATTTGGCTCGGGGGTGGGGGTGAGGTGTAACTTCCTATATATGGCATAGTACGGATGTGCGTGCCGAATAGCCCCCTTTTTCAGCGCTGCCAGGTATATGATTGGCCCCCTTTTTTCAACAAAAAAGTATATGAATGGCCCGATTTTTCTGGATTCCTATGTGAAAGGCCCCATTTTTTCTGATATCCTGGTATATGCACACATTTTTCGCTCAGAGATTTTTCGAGGCTGCTTATCCTCTTGGTACGAGTATATGAATTGACTGTGATATTTGTGTAATAACCAGCAAAAAATGGGTACAAAAAATCAAAGGGCAGTATATGAATAGGTCAACATTTTGGATGATCAAGTATATGAATGGGTCCGTTCTTTCGAAGGTCATGTATATGAATGGGGTAGGTTTTGAAATACTGGCTCTCACACCCGTACCAAAATTACCCCTAAGTTACCCCCCCCCCCGCCCCCTCCCCCCCCCGCCCCCCCCCTCCCCCCCCCCCCCAACCGAGTTATTTGGATTAAAAACCTTGTTTATTCTTATAATATTACACAATGTAGAAGTCACCTTTGATCTTCATATAAAGTAGGTATTTAGATTTTACGTTTTTCTTGTTTTTTTTTTCTCAGTTTGCCACCTAAAACTGAGAAGAACGTACAATGAAAAACGTTGCATATTCACACTGGTCTGACTGCCTGTTAGTAATGCCAGACCAGTGTAAATAATGCGATGTCTAATCAGGGATTCCCGCGAGGACGACATTGAAGACCTGCCCGATGTCACTGATTTCGACAAATAAAAACCCGCCAAAACCAGAATCCTTTTGGATTAAGTCTTTAGGTTTAACTTCAACGGATGCAATTGCAACTATAAACAATTATAAACAATGATTAATTCACAAATAATAGAAGCAGTAAATATTCTGGCAAGAAAACTATTCCCAGTAATATTAAGCCTTCAGCTACTAGAAAAGGTCCCAGAATATCTACCAGAGGAAAACCGTTGGCATGTTCAAAAAACATCAGAGACATATGCTTATTTTTCTACGAAAATATGCATTGGCATTACATGCAAAATGTCTCCAATAAAGACAGTTTTTGCATGAAATGTCAAACCCATTTTATTTATTTATTTTATTTATTTTTTTTTTATTATATTTTTATTATTATTATTATTATTATTATTATTATTATTATTATTGTTGTGTAAATTAGTCCTTTTAATTTAGTCCTTAAACAGGCCAGACAAAATTCGTAGCAGAAGAGGAAGTTGGCATGAAATGTTAAAACCTGTTTTCTGAGACAAAAAGTGTTTAACCCTTGAAAAATAACTGAGATGTATAGACAGAAAGACAGACATTAAGACTGTCTTAAACTATGTGCTCAAAATATTTCGTGTAAATTGTGTTTAAAATCAGTAAAATCAGTGAAAAGAAGTTTCATAGAGATACATTAAGAATGATAAATATGAAAGATATAAATCTCATTAATAAATTTTAGTGTGTTAAAGTAGTCTTTTGTCGAGGTTGACACATTAAATACGCCAGGTTCTTATGGAAATCAAATCATCAGTTTATCACTTGTGAAAACAACATGATTAGATCAAACACGGGATTAAAGACACTGTGGCTGTGGTCGGTCATTTTTTTTTTTTTTTTTGTGAAGAGATATTAACGCTTAGCATTCTGGGTAAAATTTTCAGCAGACGACATTTTGTAAGTTTTTTTTTTCCTTATTTTTTTCCAAGAAAACAGTACTTTCCGTACTTTCGGAAATTTCCGTAATTAAAGTTCGTTACCACAGAGCGCCGACTTTTCCGTGTTTTGTTCACAATACTACGGACATTTCCGTTATTCCGCGAATCCATGAAAATTCCGCATTCCCTCATTGGTCTAAGCCTACCAACAAGGGCTATTTGCCATTTTAAATGATTTGATTACAAAACAAATAATAAAACAAGACTGTCCAGATGAATAAAAGTAAAAAAACAAGAGACTGCCTTTGGAAAAGTTGAAATAAGATAATAAAAGTGTTCTGATTTTTTTTTAAATCTTTTTTTTTACTTAAAACAAATAGAAATACTAGCGTTCATATTTCCAAAACATACTGATACGACAGCGGTAGGGCCAGACCAATTTAAGCCCATATTCCTTCAATCTCTTCGTAAAGAGTTGGCCCCAATCCTACAGCTAAGCTTCCAAAGATTAGTCGACCAAGGAAAATTGGAAAGAAGCAAATGTATCTCCCATTTACAAAAAAGACGACAGGTCAGATCCAGCGAACTTTAGACCGATTTCCCTTACCTGTGTCCTATGCAAGGTTCTAGAGTACATTGTAGCCTCCAGTCTCTCAAAACATTTTACTAACTCAAAACATCTTGTACAAGCTACAGCATAAACTTTCTTCATATGCGGTCAAAGGAAACACATTAGGCTGGGTAGGTTCTTTTCTTGGTGGTAGATCTCAAAGAGTTGTCCTTGAAGGAAAATCATCCTCTTCTCTGCCTGTACTTTCTGACGTCCCTCAGGGCTCAGGTCTGGGCCCAGTTTTATTTCTTATGTACATAAATGACCTTCCGGAGTACGTCACAAACAGCACTGTTAGACTTTTTGCAGATGATACCCTGCTCTATCTTACAATTCACAACTCTTCTGACTGGTCAAAACTCCAGGATGATCTCAACAACTTGGGAATCAGACTGGCAGATGGCTTTCCACCCGCAAAAGTTTGATGTTATACATAAAACCACTAAAAAGCACATGTCAAGCATACATATTCTCTTCATGGCCATACTCTCTCCTCTGTGCCTAAAATCAAAGGAGTAAATATAAGACCTTAAATGGAATGCGCATATCAATTCTGTCACTTCCAAAGCAAATCAGACATTAGGATTTATTAAAAGAAATCTCCGAATCAACTTAAGCACAGTCAAGGACAGAGCGTACAAATCTCTTGTCAGCCCCAAACTTGAGTACTGTAGTACAGTACGGGACCCTAAAAGTGTGAACAGCGCCAAGGAAAGCGACAAGACAACCCACAGACTGGTTGACCAACTTGCAAATGGTTCAGAGAAGGGCCGCAAGATGGGTAACTGGCAGATATCATAAAACGTCAAGTGTCACGGACATGCTGCACAGTCTGGACTGGAGAACTCTCGAACAGAGACGTGTAGATTCACGACTGTGCATGCTTTACAAGATCCAGAACCGCCTTGTTGCCGTAGAGGAAGGTGACTACCTGCAAAGAGGCACAGGGAGACGAGAACATCAATACCGACAAATTAGGGCAAACAAGGATTTCACTAGGTTATCTTTCTTTCCCCGTACTGTAATACAATAGAATAAACTCCATTACCACATATACAGCAGACTCGCTCGAATCCTTCAAAACCAAGGTCTCGAAGATCGAACACTCCAGACTAAATTAACCCACACAGAATATCTTCTATCTATTTGTCTTTCTCCATCTTTACGTCCTACTTTCTTTCCTTATCTCTTCTGTTCTGACTCATCTTTTTTTGTTTTTCTCTTATTTTCCAGTCTCGCACTCAACTGTTGATAACCTTCATAACTAAAGGCATACCACTATACTGGCAAAAGTAAAAGCATGGGTTCCGAGAAAAGAGATCCTGCAAGACACAACTGATCTTTCTTACTGACGAGCTGTCTAAGAATATGCAATACGGAAAACAGACGGATTTAATTTTACTTGTTCTTAGTAAACCTTTGATAAGGTTGCCCATGAAAAATCCTCAAGAAATTGCATTATTATGGTAGCAGATGTGATGTTATGAAACGGATCAAAAACTACTTAGATAACAGGAAACAGACTGTAATTATTAATGGTATTACCTCTGACAGTATCCCAATTTCTTATGGTGTCCCACAGGGCTCAGTTCTCGGACCCATTCTCTTTTTCGCATGTATAGATGACCTCCCTGGGCAGGTCAAATCTAAAGTCAGACTCTGCGCAGACGATACAGCCAGGTATCTTGCCATAAATTCACCATCTGAGGCTAGCATCTTGCAAGAAGGCCTTATCAAGCTGGAACTTTGAGACAAATCCTGGGATAAGGACTTTAACTCATCAAAACGCCAGGTCACTAGATTTAAAGAATTATGGACAACTCGGCCCAAGGACAAGTCGGCTCAGGACAACTCAGCCTATTGAAAAGTCGGCCAAACTCGGCCGAAGGGGTCCCAACTTCAGATGACAACTCGGCCCAAATCATCTCAACTCACAATAGGCATCTCGTAATTTATTAAACTAACCGGATGGTTGCTGATGCTCTGTAATTGTGATGCAAAGTATATACAGATGTCTCAGATCGGGTCCGATTTTACAAAAGTATACAGATGATGTTATATATTCTGATTTAAATGACATCCGTATGTTAGAGCAGCATAATGTAAGTGACTGAAACAATTTACTCAATGTTAAAAATAAAAAAAATACGTCAGACAAATCTATCTATCTATCTATCTATCTATCTATCTATCTATCTATCATGAGCTTTATGCAATCTATCTATCTTTCTATCCGCCCGTCCGTCCATCAACATACCTATCTATCTATCTATCTATCTATCTATCTGCCTGACTGTCTGTCTGTCTGTCCGTCCGTCCGTCCGCCAATCTATCTATCTATCTAAGTTTTGTAAGTCCTTGATTTTAGTCATGAAATAAAGTAAAATAAAATGAACAATTAAAAAACAAAGAAAAGTATTAGCGGTCGCCTTAAACGGTGATAATCAGCGGCTTATCTCTTTTAAATCAGTTAATTCACAAAAAGTATTTCAACGCTAGATTTAATTACATGTTAAGCTTACAAGCTACCTGATGTTTAAATAACGACAGGTATGGAAATTTATGGAAAGTATTAAACGTTGGATCTCAATTAAAATTCAATTCAATCTTTATTCAGCATAAGGCACAGCGTGCACGATTTCCTAACACAACATACATATATGAGAGGAGCAAATAATATTTACCAACATACGAACAAAAAATATCGACACACTATACCATAAAGTATGCAAGATAGCACAACTTTCGTGTGATACAACACATGTCATAGTACATGAAATACGTGTACCCTTAGTCGCGTATGCTTTTGTCTTTTGTCCATAGCAAGAAAAACAAACTTGGCTAATCGTTTTACCACACTTGATTGGGACATAATTTTCTTAAATTTGGTAACAGATGGCCATCTAGAATAATATGATGGCAACACTGTCTGCGAATATCACTAAAAGAAGGATACACAAGTAGGAAGTGATACTCTGTCATACCCATATTGCAACATCTACAAACACTATTTTGTCTTTCAATTCTGTTATAATTATACCTCCCAAATTCAATTTCTAAATTATGAGATGAACACCTATATCTTGCAAGCTCGGTTCTATAATCTGTATTAGTAACACACTCCAAGTATTTTCAAAGGTTGGATCTGTTTTAAACATATTATACGTGCAAAGTTTAGGCATTGTACTTAAGTCTAAAATCCATTTCTGAATGTTTTGATCATTAAGACGTTTTATGTCAACTTGAATTTGACCAAACGATAAATTATCACTCATCCAAAGATATGAAAATCTTAAGTCGTTAAGGAAATTCGCGCCAATTCTAATGACCATGTATTTATCCGGAGAGTACCAATATTATTTTCCATCATATGAGTTTCATTAAGGTAAGCATTTTTCAACAATGTATCAGCCGTAGATTTAATCTTAAGCCAATATTTTAGTATACGTTCCTTTCTCTTAATGATTAGAGGTACTCTCCCCAGCTCTCCGTAAACCATGGCAGAGCTGGTTTGGAGTCTCACCTTTAACAACTGCTTAAGAAACTTTAAATGCACTGCTTCTACATTTGGTCCAGAGTGAAACCTCCAAATTTCGCAACCACAATTTAAAAGAGGTAAGACCATTGAATCAAACAATTTGAGCTTTCCTGTTATATTTAGACTAACTATGTCAAAAAGTTTATTTAAAGAAAAAAGAGCTTTGTTAGTTTGCTCGGCTAATGATTTTGAGCTTGAAAAAATTTTCCATTTGATGTCAAAGTCACCCCCAAGTATGTAAAAGGTGTAACAATTTCTAATTCTGTATTATCAAAGTAAAGCCTGCAGTTAATCCTCCGATTACCACTTTTAAACACTACAACCTTACTCTTATCAATGTTAACACTTATATTCCATTTATTACAGTAAACTTTTAGATTATCTAATAATAGCTGTAGGTCAGCAGCAGTTTCAGCAAATAACACAGTATCATCTGTAAAGAGCAACAAGAAAATCTGAATTTGGTTTAAAATGCAGGCAATTACGTCACCTGGGGCAATTTCATTTGCCATGTCATCAATAAATATAATAAATAAAAGCGGTGACAGTGGCTCTCCTTGTTTTACTCCTACATATCTTTCAAAGAAATCGGATAACTTATGCATAGACCTTACACAAACCTTGACAGACCCAAACATTTTCCGAATCATGTCAACAAATTTTGAAGACACACCACATGATAACAATTTAAACCAGATTCCGTTTCTGTATACTAAGTCAAACGCCTTACGGAAATCAATGAAGGCGCAAAAGAGCTTTTTGCCAGCATTTACGGTACCGTCAATAATTGATTTAAGTATAAAAATGCAATCCGTAGTACTTTTATTTTCCCTAAACCCATACTGAGATGCGTTTAAATAATTGTTATCTTCAACATAGCTACGGTCTATCATCCAATATGTGTGAAAATGTTTTAGAGAAAATATTTGTTAAAGTGATACCTCGATAATTATAAACATTTCTCATGTCTCCCTTTTTTTGGGTACAGGAACAATAATGCCGCGTGACCAGCTATCTGGATATAAACAATTATCATACATATAATTAAATAATTTACAAAGAAGTGGTGAAATAATATCCTTGCTAACAATGAAAATTTCTGGGATCAACAAAAAGTCAATTCCGGCACTTTTGTTTCGCTTCAGTTTACTGATACCATTTCTCACTTCAGCAATAGTGATGCTATTTGACCAAACCCTTGTGTGTTCGGCTGTAATTTCACTATTCTGCTGTAAATGAGTTTTGACATGATCATCATGAAATGATTCACCTTTCGAATACAGCTCCTTAAAATGCTCACAAAAAGTTTCTGGTTGTATACTAGTTTCTTTTGACCCTTTACCTCACCGCGGTGAGTTGTTTGCAAGGTAAGCGAGATTCTGTTTTTGATTGCGCCTAAATTCAGATTTCGCCTTTCGTTTTATTCTACAAACACTTCTACGTTTCTCAAGAAGTGCATTACGATTGTGGTCTGTGCGGCAAGCACGAAACAGCCGATTAGCGGTAATTGCTGTCTGGCGATAGCGCACTCATGTAAACCACGGACGACCGATATATGCGAGAAAGGCCGGTGTTGATTTGTTTACATGCTCCATATACGCTATAAGCAGTATCGTACAGTAGCTCGCCAAAAGCCTTAATACCATTATCGATACCAGTTTCTGTCGACAAAATTTTCCAAGTTATAGAATCAAACTCTGGTAGTTTGTCAGAGACACCTATAACAAAAATTTCGTTATTTTCAATTTTTCCATTTTAATGTTTTGACATATTCTTTCGGCTTGCTTTTGGCCTTTGCTTGATAATTTACCCTTATAGACAGTTCTATCGGACTGTGTGGTGAGTTATGAAAAACCTCAGGGACACTAAAACTGATATTTGCGACCCCAAATTTGGTGTAACTAATGCATAGTCAATCAAACTGCAACCTTTCTCAGACATAAATGTAAAATGGCCAACATCGGCATCGTCGAACATTCGGCCATCACAAATCATTAAATTTGAGCTTTTACATAAATCTAACAGCTTTTCTCCAGATGTATTTACTTCTTTGTCCATAGATGCTCTCGGGAGTAACTGTTGAACAGAACAGAACATGTCTATACCATTTAGACTGTCTATGTATTTATCAAATATATCAGTGTCCATAGCAATGTCCTTCCAGTCAGCTGACCTTGCATTAAGGTCTCCTAAAACTAGAATTTCGTCCAAATCAGAATATCGCCTAATACCCGACTCCAACGTTTCAAAAGGGTCAGTTTCGGAAATTTTATAATATTTAGAATCCCGAGGTGGGATATATGTAAAACAAACGTAAATATTAGTTTTTAAACTGATCAATATTGTGCCAACGTTGGCCCAACGTACCTTATAAAGGAATACATAGAGGATCTTATATGAGTGCTCAAGTATTATTGAATTCATTAAATCCGCTGGAAATAAAAATAAGCTGTACATGTATCATAAAAAATTATATAAATTAATTCTTTTATCAAACATATTGCAGGTCAGTTAATACAAAATACCAATTTAATTTGCATATAGCACACACGGCATAACTTAATCTTTATTACTGGCTTCCTGGTCTAGTGCCAAGGTGACCAATAAAACTTGCTATATTAATTAGTAATCCAATACCTTGGAGTAATCTTGCTCATCAATGTTACCATCTACCAAAGGTTTTATAACACTTTTGACTGCCCATCCGTTTGAGTTCTGACTCTTTGATTTAATGTACCAATAAACATTTCAAAACGCGGTTTAAAGAAGATGGATGAAAATTTTTAAACATGTGAGTACAATTATATTACGAGGGGTGATCGAAAAGAATGTGGACCGCCTCAATATTTTGAAAACTATTTCACGTAAGATAACAAAATTTGCATAGAATAGCATTAAATGCCTGTAAACTGACTCAAGATTTCAAATGATGTCATATTCAAGTAGGCAAAGTGTGACGTCATTCGTCATTTTAATGACGTAACACTGCGTTAGTGGTCCACAATGTCGGACGGTGTTTTATTTAAGCAGGGAATAATCATAAGGTTTTACGTTAAACTTGGGAAGTCTTTATCGGAAATTAAAGCCGATTTTGAGAAAGTTTATGAGGATTCTGCACTCAAGAAATCTGGTATTCGTAAATGGATCGGACGATTTAGAGATTAGAGAAGGGCGCGATACTGTTAAAGATGATCCTAAATCTGGCCGTTCATCAACATTAGTAACAAACTGATCGCGGATGTACAGCAGCATGTAAAGCAAGATCGCCGAGGCACTGCCAGGGAAATAGCTGAAACATTTAGCATTTCATATGGGAGTGCCCAGGAGATTTTAACTGACAAACTTGGAATTTCGCGTGTTTGCGCAAGATAGGTACTTCGGCTACTGACGCCCGAGCAAATGGGGGTTCGGAATTTTTAGAACGCGTTAGGGCAGACGGGTCAAACTTTAATGATCGTATTGTAACATGCGACGAAAAATGGGCACACGTTTACGAGCCCGAATTTAAACAACAAAGCAGTGTATGGAAACATCCAACATCACCCTTCCCTGTTAACACCAAACTTTCTAAGTCAGTTGGTAAAGTTATGTGCATCATGTTTTTCTCTTCTCATTGTTTTCTTCTAAATCATGCTGTACCTGTACATACTACAGTCAGCCGAGTATTATGTCCGCATTATTTAAATAAATTTAATAAAGGCCATACGAAAGAAACAGCCAGATCTTCTACACAGAGGCATCATTTTACACCAAGATAACGCCCCATCTCACAAAGCGAAACTTGCACAGGAAATTTTGCAAAAACTAAACATAGAAACATTGGCCCACCCTCCTTATAGTCCAGACCTTGCCCCTTGTGACTTATGGATATTTCCTGTTTTGAGAGATTCTCTACGAGGCACGCGCTACGAGAACAGAGAGGAGCTAACCCAAGCTATGATCGGGTCGTGGAGAGTAATGTCACGTGACGGGCTCGCGCACGTGTTTCGCGCATGGAATCAAGAATGAATAAATGAAGTGTATAGAATACAAAGGGGTTACTTCGAAAAAAAAAAAGTAAACATTCCAAGTTGTTTTTTATAACAATAATCCGATACAGGCACTGGTCCACGTTCTTTCTGATTACCCCTCATATATATATTTGTTTCTAATTTAGGCAAAAATAATGAACTGCGTGCGGCTGATATGAAAGCCTCTTGTCAGACTGTGGAGTTGAACGTGAGACATTGTAGATTTTACTGTGCTCTAGCTCATTTGTGATTTTGACATTCTTACAACACAAGCATTGTTTTACTAGAGTAATGGGTCCAAAACACGCTCCCGTAAACCAGCGTAGACCCTGATCAGACTTCTCCTAGAGTGCTCAGGAGAGAGAGAGAGAAAAAAGCTATGTCAATTTATATATAAAGAATATATATTTTATTGTAAAACCACTGCTTTTTATTGAAATACTGTTTTACGTTCATAAAAATATAGTACTGTGCTGTAGTAATATCAAAATTACAAGTGAGCCAGAGCACAGCAAAACCTACGATGTCACATGTTCAGCCAGCAAAGACTCGGGTCAGCATCTGTACAGTGATAAGAGGCTTTCATATTCGCCTCACGTAGTCCATTATTGCTGCCTAAATTAGAAAGGATTATATAAAATGTAATATAATTATACTCACATGATGACTCGCAACAGTCCCTTTTCACTGGCAAAAAATCGGTTGGTATCATATATAATTTCTACGTTTGTCCAACGTCCGAATTGTGCAGGGCTAACGTTGTCACAACGTCCAATTAACATTGACATACTATGGCCCAAAGTAATGCCTACACATTGGCCCAACGATGGCCCAACGAGCAGTTACGTTGGGCCAATGTTGGTGGTTACTAAAACCCGAAATACCCGGAACGCCGGAACGGACAGAACACGTACTAATTAGCGGAACACATACTAAATTACGGAACGTCAATAATGTAACGTCAGATACGACGACGTTATGTAGCCAAGTAACAAAATGGTAGAACGTATGCTATGCTAACCTTCGGGTTAGTAGACCTTCGGGTTAGCAGAAAATAAACCATATAAAAGCAACGTTCACAAAACATTGCAAGAAAATGAAATTTTTTCAATGTTTGGTGTTCAAGAAGGCATTGTGAACGATCTACCATTCACACCAAAGGGTGGCCAAATTTATATATTCTAGCCAAAGGATATGACAAGTCAAAATGACTGGCGATATATTGAAAGTAAAATTTGCAGACATACAGATGCAAAGAAACAGTTTTGACTGCGGCCTCTTTGCCATAGCGAATGCAACAGCTCTTGCCTATGGGCGATACCCTTCTCAGGAAGTCTATAATTTACAAAATTTAAGGCCGCATTTAAATTCATGTCTAGAGAATAAAAAAGTATGCCCATTTCCAGCTCACAATGTGAAATATAAGTCGAGAAGGTGACAGGCAAAAATAAAAAAAATAACTGAAGTACAGCTATACTGTATCTGCAGGAAGCCAGATACTGGAACACTATATATATATATATATATATATATATATATATATATATATATATATATATATATATATATATATATATATATATATATATATTGTGACGTGTGTAACAATGAGTTCCACCCAGAATGCGTAGGCATAAGCAGTTCCATTAATGATTCTACTTTATTTATTTGCAACACATGTAGAAGCAAATAAAATAATAGTACACTGTAGAATACAGTTATTGTTGTATTTATATTTTATGTCTAAAATACGGAACACGTCTCCTGGACGGAACATATTCAATTAAGTCCGGAATAGTATTTTATGGTAAGTTGTTGCAGTTTCCAGAAATACGGAACACTCCATCACATATCTCCCTGCACATCAAACTTCCAAATGCTTTCCTCCAGTCCTCATTCATAGGGCTATTACCTGTGACAGTTTCAAGGTTCTAGCTAAAACAGCCTAAGAGGAGTTGGGTGACAATCAAAAATAGGACCCAAACTTTTACTTTTTTACCTCTAATGACCCCAGACATCCCCCGGCGCAAAATTTTTGCACCACTGTATTCTACTCTTCATTACCTTCAATTTGATATGCAACATAACTATGTACAAAATGGATTTTGACCCATCGAGGCCACACCCCCTAGCCCTGCCCCCAGGGGTCACAACAAAATTCCGAATGTGTTCCTCCAGTCCTCATCCATAGGGCTATTACCTGTGACAGTTTCAAGGTTCTAGCTAAAAAAAAGCCTAAGAGGAGTTGGGTGACAATAAAAATAAGGACCCAAAAGCCTATATTTTTACCTCCAGTGACCCCTAGACATGTCCCCGGGGCATTTTATTTTTGCACCACTGTATTCTACTCGTCATAACCTTCGATTTAATATGCAACAGGACTATATTTGTACAAAATGAATTTTGGACCCTTCAGGGCTACACACCCCTGGCCCTGCCCCAGCGGTAACATCAAAATTCCGAATGTTTTCCTCCAGTCCTTCCTCATCCATGGCGCTATTACCTGTGACAGTTTCAAGGTTCTAGCTAAAAAGCTTAAGAGGAGTTGGGTGACAATAAAAAAAGGGACCCAAAATCCTACTTTTTGACCTCTAGTGACCTCCAGATATGCCCCCGGAGCAAATTTTTGCACCACTATATTCTACTCTCCATAACCTTCGATTTGATGTGCAATATGACTATGTTTGTACAAAATGAATTTTGGACCCTTCGGGGCCACACCCTCCTGGCCCTGCCCCCAGGGGTCACATCAAAATTCCGAATGTGTTCCTCCAGTCCTCATCCATAGGGCTATCACCTGTGAACGTTTCGAGAATCTAGCAATGTCTACGTTGGGCCAATGAAATGGATAACCATTATTAAAAGTTGGCATAACTTTAGCATGCCGTCTGGGAACCACAACCCTCGGACCCATCAAAATATGATGGGTCCGAGCACAACCTGACTTCTACCCACAAGAATGGACTCATTCCATCTGAGTGTCCTGAGTAGTATAGGGAATGGGGGTTAGGGATTAACGTGGTAACACCGCCCTCTGGGAGCCTCCATACCACCTGTAGACGCTCCCAACCCCCTCTTCTGGATTTTCCTCTGCTGGCGATATTGGGGATACCATTGGGAAAAAAAAGAGGCCTCCCAGGGCACGGGCGGTCCCCAACAGCAACATCTCCTTGCAGAGAAACGGGCGACATCCGATATACCCAAGGAAAAAAAGGCACAAAAAGTGAGAACACCCCTATGGAGGCCTCCCAGGGCACGCAGCGGCTCCCAACAGCAACACCTCCTTGCAGAGAAATGGGCGACATCCGATATACCCAAGGAAAAAAAGGCGCAAAAAGTGAGAACACCCCCATGGAGGCCTCCCAGGGCACGCGGCACCAAAAGACGCCCAACCCGCAGGCGGGGCAACGGAGACATGGTAAGCCATAGTTCCTCCAGAACGGCGCCATTTTTGGGGCACACTATCTTGGTGGATCCAAAGCAGTTGGCAAGGTAGACGTGTCCAAAATCCCTATGGACGAGCTTTAAGCCTCCTTGCCAGAACGAGCATCTACGACGCGCACCGCGGCCGCGTTTTGCGCATGCCCCATTTTCCTGTTCGACATTCTGGGAGCCAATGAGGAGGGAGTAGAGCTGGACGGCGCACTCCCTCGGCAGGGCTCTGGCACACCCCCTCGGCAGGGCTATGGCACACCCCTCCGGCGCACCCCTCCGCCCACATAGGAGGCCTCCCAGGGCATGCGGCGGTTCCCAACAGCGGCACCACTCCGGCACCCTCTGGTACACCCCCTCGGCAGGGCTATGGCACACCCCTCCGGCGCACCCCTCCCGCCCATATAGGAGGCCTCCCAGGGCATGCAGCGGTTCCCAACAGCGGCTCTCCTCCGGCACCCACCTCTGGTACACCCTCTCGGCAGGGCTATGGCACACCCCCTCTGGCGCACCCCCTCGGCAGGGCTCTGGTACACCCCCTTGGTAGGGCTCTGGTGCCACAGGGAGTGCGAATGGGCCAGGCATATCGAACCCCAAAAGAGGCCTCTGCGCAGACAAACAGTTGCCGGCTTGCGCCCCTCGGGGGCCAGATCTCGCTCGGGGGCGTAGTCGATTCCCAGGCTGCGTCTACTAGAGACCAAGACAAGCGCCAACATTTGTTGGCCAGAAGCTTTTTCGGGAGCTCCCAGCGCTTCTCTTGTGTTCCACCGGCCTCTGGATGGTGCCGTTCCTCCGAAACATTGGCCTATTGTTCCACTTGTGTTCCGCTGGCCTCTGGTTGTTGTCGTTCCTCCGAAACATTGGCCTCTTGGCCCTCTTGTGTTCCACCAGCCTCTGGATGTTGCCGTTCCTCCGAAACAATGGCCTCTTGGCCCTCTTGTGTTCCACCGGCCTCCGGTTATTGTCGTTCCTCCGGAACAATGGACTCTTGGCCCTCTTGTGTTCACCAGCCTCTGGATGTTGCAATGGCCTCTCCAGTCTCTTGCTCTGCACTGCAGGTTGGAAGGTCCATACCTCCAGAAACACTCCCTGCAGTCCCTTCTAGTATTCACACTTTGCCATGGGTTTTGGAACCACATCGGCAAGCTCCTGCAGGCGCCGATTTGCGTTTTTTCTATATTCGGGTGGAAACAGTTCGTAGTCTTCTACCAGAAGCCATTCCAAGGCTGCAAAGCCGGTCTGGCCCCTTGTGTGCACTAGCATATCCACGATGTCTTGTACATATCCAAAGGCAAGGAAGTAGTAGTACTGGAGTCTACAGAGTTCGCGGAGCTGTCGAGGGAAGTTCCGTAGATGGACGAAGGTGTAGAATGTCTCTGCCGTTTTCGGCGTCCCCACCAAGACCTTGTATTCTTAGTAGGACAGAAAAAGTTCTGGGCGGCCCTGGAATACCTCGCGCAGTGCCTCGAGAGCCTCACCACTGGTGTCCCGCCCCCTTTTCCGAAAGGCGATGGGGGGAGTCACGACAGAAGGGGGAGTTTCCACCCTTTGTTGGATCTTTCTGTATCGTGCGTGGCCGATTCCATAGATTCTCCTTGCCTCTCGGAATCCCAGCCTGCCCGAACATATCTCCTCGAAGACCTCGGGTGGAATATTGCTTTTTGCTGGCATGGTTTCTCCCTTGGATCTATATGTTTCTTGTGGATGTTCTCGTTTGTTCCTATTTGTCTAACTGGATGTTTCCATCTGCTCCCACGCACATGGATGTTCTCGTTTGTTCCTATTTGTCTAATTGGATGTTTTCCATCCACTCCCACGCGCGGTTGCTGCCCTGTCGCAGAGCGCTGCCTTCGCGAGGAGGTGTTCCGGAGGAGTTGCCCCAGAACCCTTGCTTGAATGGAGTGGTGCAAACGTGGGCGCCCCGCCGGTCTCCATTGCCTTGTCGTGCGCCTTCGAAGCCCTGCGCCGGAAACAGGAAGCCCCGCCCGACCTGGAATCCCCTGCTGGGCACCTCCGCGGCCCGATCTACCTGGTGCATTCGCCCTCCCTGTTTGTCTACGTGGGAGCCCCTTTTGGGGTCCGATCTGTCTGGTCCGTTCGCACTCCCTGTTTGTCTACATGGGGCCTCTTTTGGGGTCCGATATGCCTGGTCCGTTCACACTCCCTGTTTGTCTACGTGGAGGCCTCTTTTTGGGTCCGATCTACCTGGTGCATTCGCCCTCCCCTTTCACTACGTGGGAGCCTCTTTTGGGGTCCGATCTACTTGGTCCGTTCGCACTCCCTGTTTGTCTACACTCGGCGTAGCTGCCAATTGTTTGTCTGCGTGGGAACATTTGTCGACCTTGGATATGCCCTTGCTGGGGAGTGGGGCCTGCCCTGGGAGGCCTCCATGGTGGTGTTCTCACTTTTTGCGCCAGAACCCTGGGTGGGTATATCGGATGTCGCCCGTTTCTCTGCAAGGAGGTGTTGCTGTTGGGAGCTGTCGCGTGCCCTGGGAGGCCTCCAAGGGGGTGTTCTCATTTTTTGCGCCTTTTTTTCCTTGGGTATATCGGATGTCGCCCGTTTCTCTGCAAGGAGGTGTTGCTGTTGGGGGCCGCCGCGTGCCCTGGGAGGCCTCCATGGGGATGTACACACTTTTGCGCCTTTTTTTCCTTGGGTATATCGGATGTCGCCCGTTTCTCTGCAAGGAGGTGTTGCTGTTGGGAGCTGACGCGTGCCCTGGGAGGCCTCCATGGGGGTGTTCTCACTTTTTGCGCCTTTTTTTCCTTGGGTATATCGGATGTCGCCCGTTTCTTTACAAGGAGGTGTTGCTGTTGGGGGCCGCCGCGTGCCCTGGGAGGCCTCCATGTTGGTCTTCTCACTTTTTGCGCCTTTTTTTTCCAATGGTATCCCCAAAATCGCCAGCAGAGGAAAATCCAGAAGAGGGGACTGGGAGCGTCTACAGGTGGTATTGAGGCTCCCAGAGCGCGGTGTTACCACGTTAATCCCAGCCCCCACTCCCTATACTACTGTCCTGCTTTGAACACCATGCACTGGTAATTTAAAGAGAAATTTGATCTGATTTTTTTGTGATTGGCCTTATTAGATGCCTTGCTGAAATCTAATAGAATAATGTCGCTGTTTTCATTGACTTGGTTGCTACTTATTTACATTTATGAAATATGTCAAGTATGGTATTATGTTTTACCTCAAACCGCATTTTACGACAATTTTTTCAGTTTTGTAGGAAAACAACCGAGGACCCAAATTTACCACAAAACGGCAACATGCGCGTGCGCACTTCACATAAATAAACATTTTTTTAGGAATGCTTTAAAATTATTCAAGAAAATTGCATAAATTATGATTTTTTAAAATTTTAGCTCATTAATAAGACTATGTATCCGAATAATATGAAAGTTTACATGCCTCAGAAATGTTGTGAATCGAGGAATTCATGTGTATGGAGTTCAATTCATAACGATGTGATTTATTTTTTTAACTGTTGATGAATCGTGCTTTGTCAAAAACTGTGTGACCGAGTATTCATTTTAAAAATGGATTAAATGATGTTTGCAAACGAAGATTATTTTATGCTTTTTTGTTACCGATAAAATGTTATTGTTTAATGTTGTCAGAGCTTGGACAAGTCCACGTGTTGTCAAGAAAATGCTGACATTCAAAATGTCAGAATGTGTAAACAAACTTGACCTAGTTTTAGAAAATACATGACAGTTGCTGCTGCATAATTAATTAAGTTATGACATCATTTGCTATTCATCATGGATTAATGCCCATGTATACAGGGCAGATACTGACTGCAGAAAATGTCCAGTTCTTTGCTGATGCAAATGTATACCAACCCAAGAGTAAAATGAGCAGTGGAAAATATGGAAAGATACAAGAAGGATTGGAAGCATCGATTGGGTATGATAAAACATTAGTTTATTAATTAAATAGCATTAAGTGTCTTTCAGACATATGTAGACACTTTATGATACAGTCAATATTCAGACAGAACAATTCTCTCATCATGGTAGGAAATTTATCTTGAACCATTCAGGTCTCAGAATTGTATGGAATGTAACTCAAGTTCTTATATACAGACCTTTTTCCTAGTGGATAAGAGAGTTGACTCTTAATCCATTAGGTTTCTCACCGCTGTGGTTCGAGCCTCGCTCGGGTCATATGTGGGAAAGCCAAGTTCTGCTTACGGATGGTCAGGTGGTTTTTCTCCGGGTTCTCCGGTTTTCGCCCACCTTCGATGAACGATCGGCTCGATATAAGTGAAATATTCTTGAAAGGGCCGTAAAACCCAAATCAAAAAAAAAAAAAAAAAAAGACCTTTTTAATGTTATTGTTTTCATCTGGGCTACTGACCACATGATTACAATGTTATGCCATGTGGCCAAAAATTGTGGATGGCAAAAACATTTCTGGTTCTATTGATACCAATTGATTCAAGCCAAATTTTACTTGTAAAATAAATCACTTTTAATGAATATTTAATTGTAAATTTTATTTAGTGTTTCAAAATACAACTTTAAGAAGCAACCTGTCTGCTTTTCCTAAGACAAATACATTTGTTTCGATGATATTTTTCCGATATCGGCAGGCATGCATGCAACTGTAATATTGCTTTATGGTGACCATTTGTACGCCTAGTTTTAGCTACTGTATAGTAAAAAATATACATGTATGTTTATATTTCTGATTATGGTATTTAAATGATCAGTCGATGACAACCTCTTCTGAAAAGAAACGTTTGACGAATGAAACTACTTTATTTTACTGAATAAACATCAGCAATAATACTGTCCGATAAACATAAACAACAACTTTCTGTCATCCAATAGGAGCGAGGCTAGAATGTACTCTGCGTTAAAGACTGAGAGGTTTCGGATGATGTTTATTGTATGACATAGGGTTGAAAAGGTCTATACAGCGAAAACAAGTGATTAAAAAAAAAATCACAAATAAATATTCACAATTTAGAGCAAACACATGCCATCTTTTAACGAGCTACTATTTGTGCACCTGTGCTCAAGTTGTTTTATCCAGAACACTAATTGTTAATCAGAAGCTGTCAGAGCTGGTCTGTGTTTTTACCTGTGGTATATGTGTCATAGCTAAACCATGTCTCTTGGCTGTCAAGTTACTGAGCCATACAATAAATTATTGAATACATTCTAAACACAGGTGACATGCTGATATGATGATGAAAGCAAACAATTATCTCGTCACAAATACAAACATCACAAGTCCTGATCAGTCTGCATACAGTACAGTCTCCGTGAAAGTTCGACCGTTCTCGCAGCGCGCATGAACTTTTTTAATTTTCCGCGTTTCTATTATGTAGTTTTTGCGCGAATTTCGCGCGGATTTTGCGTGAATTTTGCGCGAATTTTTTTCTTGCATGCGCAAGATTTTTTTAGTGTAGCGCGAGGTTTCCGCGCATGAACTGATGTTTCGACACATGATACTATAACTTCCCCGCAAAACGTCTTTTCAGCCAAGAAAGATTTTTTTTTCGTGGGGAAAGATGGCCGCTCTCCATTGTTTTAGAAACTACACAAATACGTTTAGTCGTTTTCGTTTCTGGATGAACTTCAACGGAATATTATTGGTCCGTATAAACATCATCTGAATATTTCAAAATACTGCTGTATGTATGGCAAAACGTGAAGACCCTGATCAGGCGCCGCTTTCTATGGCTTCAGATTTGGATCTACACTATTTGCATAGGCCTATCTGTCTCAATTCCTAGGTTCTATTTTTAATATATGTCAGTTTGGTATGCATTTCTGACGAGAAAAGATCTATAATTTGTCTAACAAAAGTTTGATTTTCTCTCTTAGCGATTTCCCGCCATGATTTCACGTGATGCACGGGGTTTCTTCATGCTGGGCAATGGAAATGATACCTTTTGACTATATCATTTTTGGGTATCTTCATTTATATTTATATTCATTTTACTCTGTACTGGAAATGCGAATGTCCAAGAATTGCGTGTTGTCGCTCGGGGGCGTAGCTGAACGGACCAATTAGAATCTAAAAAGGGACTACTAAACAGCTCCTGTGGGACTTAGAAACAGTCTTTACCCAACATGAATAGCCGTTTTGATGGGCAGGCTGCTTTCTCGCGTATTAAGCGCTACCATTATGCTTGCCACCGCTAATCGCTTTTCAAAAGAAAGTAATAAACATTAAACATTATCTATCTGTCTATATCTCTTTAACGGCATATATAGAGAGGGAGTATTTCTTCTGTTTCTTCACTTTCATTCTTGTTCTCTTTCTTCCCTGTCCCTTTCTTTCATCTCCTCTGCTATCTCTTCTATCTCTTTTCTGCCTTTCTCTGGGAGACGATACAAAATGACTCACAAGGGTTCACGTGTCGTTAAACCTCAACACAATCACGGAATATACCCACAACTGAGTATTATATGTTACAGTTTTTTAACGGCGTGCCAGTGATATCAGTGACGAAATTTGCTCGGAAATTCGGCGTCCGAAAACATGGTAGATACGATCAGCGAATGCTCTGATCAGAATGTGCAGCTGCGCAGACTGACCCGAGTCTTCACTCGTCGAACAGGACGTATTGGTAAACCCGGAGATTACAGGAGTGAAACGCGATTAGTAAAGGCTCTGATCAGACTACTGATGTGCAGGCTGATCCGTCTCATCGTACCAGTTTTTGTAGGTTTTGTTATGCACACATATGTGAATTGTTTGTGCAAATCTTGACCGTAAAATATTCAACAGATGACATTTTTCTCAATTTTCCAAGGAAAACAGATTTGGCATTTCATGCAAATTGTCTACATGGCACGGAATGACATATCCAGTTTTCCTAATTTCCGGGAAATAAAAAAAAAAATAATAAAAAAAAAAATAAAGAACTTGTCGTCTGCTGAATTAGCCTAGAGAGTGGTTATCCAGAAGTTGCGGGTTCGATCCGCGTGCACCAAATATTGTGGCGTGAGCAAGACAATTTACTTGTTAAATACATTACAGTCTTTGTTCTGCACATCGAATATTGCAGACACTAAAACAGAACACTTTACACAACAACGAAAGTTCTGATGATTGCTCTGTAAGCCAATAAGTATAATGTTCTAAATGTATACTGTACGAGAAAAACATACAATAATATTTACTTGCACCCGGATAAATGCGGGGTAAGGTCCTCACTCTGTAGGTTTTACAGTTTGAAGGGAGCTAACTGCATTTGACTGTTTAAAAGTGGGCTAACTGCAACTGCTTTACGGACTGCATTTTTATGAATCACGCCAGTAGATGCTTATGCATAAGCGGTTAACCACTGAACATCCTTCGTCA
Source organism: Anodontia alba (assembly GCA_964016985.1). Lineage (NCBI taxonomy): Eukaryota > Metazoa > Mollusca > Bivalvia > Lucinida > Lucinidae > Anodontia > Anodontia alba. The sequence continues at coordinate 32,970,631 of OZ024838.1, forward strand.
GAAACTTGTAACTTCCAATCTTGAAGCAATGGGAGGAGCGTACGACCATAGCAAATACATGTATTACATGATAAACCGCAACAGAAGAATAGTGCAGCCTTGGTAGGGATCGAATCCGCGATCAGGTCTCGAGTTCGATTCCCGCCGGTGCGATAACATTCTTTTCAATAAAGTCGGTGGTAACAACTTCTAGCTCAAAAGAAGAAAACACCATATTTGCATGATGCATGAGGGTGAAAAAGGAGCATTCCAGAGAGAGAGAGAGAGAGTGAGAGAGAGAGACAGAGAGAGAGTTTGCAAACTTAAGATTCTGGTCTGTCAATTTTAGGCACATCCGGCTATGAGATTTAGACATTCCTGGAGAATAATGGCTAACGTATTTTTGTGAACAGTGAAGACCCTGATCAGACTCCGCATTCTATCATTTCGAAATGACTTTAATAATTTATGTTGAAAGAGATATAAGACACCAAATCATTGTTAAGTGGTGATATATATTGACAGTCCTAACCCTGGTCCACCATCAACCGCCCAGGCCTCCAAGCAGTGTAGGTATATTCCAGCCGGTCAGTGTCTGTCTACCATGTCAAATGAGATGTATCCGTACTCCTTAAGGTCTCCCTTAACCCTGGAAGCGCTTAGCACATATTCATTTTTTTTCTTATTATTTTCCAGTGTAAATAAGGCATGACATTAAAAGTGAACCGTCTGCTGGGCAGACGATTCACGTGAAAATCTCAGCCTTGTTTTCGCTGTAAAATACTGAAAACAGATCAGCTTCTGCTCTAGAATTTTCAGCAGCGCTTCAGGGGTTCAATTTTTTTTCTTTGCAGCAAAAAAAAAAAAAAAAATAGAAAAGAAAAAAGAAAAGAAAAAAAAAACAGATGTTTTTTTTTTTCTGTTGTTAAAATGACATGGAAAAAAAAATTGGGCTAGTCTGGTTAAAAGTGCTTGTCACATGAAAACAAATATGGGAAGACTCAGTGAACACCACCCCTAATTCGCCCACCGAGGCATTGGACCAAATGCGCGGCCAGTCTTGCGCATTTTGGTTAGCAGGTGTTTGTTCGGATACCCTTTAATACTCGCGGCTGAACACATATCAGTCTCAGAGTTGGTCGTTGGAACATGTAGCCGCAGAATTTTTCGTCATCCACTTACACAAATACACCTATTTATATAAGTGTGTGCATTTGTGCTGTCTGGTCCTGCTGCTGCTCAGAATAGTTTAGAGCGTACATACCATATTGTATGTGCAGTGATTCACTGAGAATCGTCGTCGGTCGCTAACTTGCATATTTGAAGAAATAAAAAAACAACAAAAAAAAACAAAAAAAAAACATACAAGTGAAATGAACTTAAGTTTCCGTTACCTAATTCAGAGAGGCGTCTGATCAGGGTCCCCACTGTTTACAAATAGTTTAGCCATTTCCGACTGTATCAGACGACTGTTTCATACATATTTTAAACTATTATTTTTCAGAGAAAAAAAGATTGACATAGCAGACGATTCACATGAAATGCCAGTCCTTTATTTATATATATATATTTATTTATATTTATTTTTTAAGCACATTTAGCTATAGGTCCTATCGCTAATGTACCACGTGTCACCCTTTTTCTCAGAAAAATAATAATAAAGATATGGTTTTGCATATCGGATACTGAAAACACAAAAACAGACAACTTAACATGATTGACGGAATTTCTGAAGATTTCTCTGTATGCCAATAATTATAGTGGTCTAAATGTATATGATGTAAAAGAATCACATTGCTTATATTTATTTGTACCCTGATTAGTGTGGGGTAAGGCCCTCGCTCTGTCTCGAGGCTCTGTAGGGTTACTGTTTTAAGGGAGCTAACTGCATATGCCTTACAACATGGCAATTGTCTCCCCTAACGAAAAAAAAAAAAAAATCGCCTGACAGATCGCAAATCGGTTAGGATAAAGCAACAACAAAAACAAACAGCAAGCCAATTAATTTTCTTACATTTGGTGAAAAGAATCAACAACAAGTGAGGCAAATTACAGAATACAATGTATACACGGGGTACTAAAAAAAATGTACCACCACGAGAACAGAATTTAGCCCATACATGTTGTCTGCCCCCACCGCCGATAGAATGAAATTAAATGAAAAAAAATAAAAATAGGGTTGTTTACTATTGCATGAACATATAAAATAGGGTAGGCAGGTCAGACTCTTTTTTTTTTAAACCTCGCCACACGATAGTGGCGGGGTATTATGGTTTCACATATGTCGTCCATGTGTCTGTCCGTCCGCCAGTCCGTTTTTCCCGTTTTTTCGTTTCCGAATGATACAATGGATTTTCACCAAACTTGGTATGTGCATTGATATTGTGGAGATCTAGTTTGGGATTGCTAATGGACAAACTTCGACAATTTTTTACCTTGTTTACGTTATCTGCGCCGACATGATAATGGCGGGGTATTGTAGTTTAACGTTTTTATTTATTGATGTATTATTATTATTATTATTATTAATATGATTATTATTATTTTCAATTTTTAGATAGGTTAGGTTGGTCACCTTTTTATTAATTTATTTATTCAATTATTTTACGTTGCTGTTCACGTACTTTAATTTTAACTTTATTAATAGTTTTGATTGCATTGTGGAAGCAAAAAAAAAAAAAAAAAAAAAAAAAAGAAACTACATGTATCTGTGTTGTTGATGTTTAATAATGCTCTATATTGTTCTAGTCTATATAATTGACCATTACGGAGTCGTCAAATAAACGGTATTCACTGGTCGCACAGGTCTTATTGTCCTAAAACAGTTTTCCAAATTTTCATGATCCCTGTTCCCCCAAATTAGTTGCATTCCCTTTTTCTCTGCGGCGTCTGATCTGGGTCTACATTGTTTGCATAGGTTTATCTGTCCCAATATGTAGGTTCTTTAAATTCTTAATACGTGCCAGTTTCGTATGTTTCTGAGGTGAAAAGGCGCAATAAATTAAGTTTGTTTTTCTCCCGAAGCGGTTTCCCCGCCACGATTTCACGTGACGTCACCGCTACGAGCACGTGGTTTCTTCATGCGGGGCAAGGAAAATATTGCTTTGTGACTTTTGCATTGTCTGGGTACAGTCGAACTTCAATGGCTCGAACATCGTTAGGACCATAAAATTTGTTCGAGACATGGGTAGTTCGATCCACTGAGGGTTAATCATGGTGCCAGGTCAGGAAGCGTGTGGCAATAATTTAGGGAAGTCTTTTCGATATCCTATACAATAATTATATGTTGAGACTACTCATTAGAATCGCCTCGATGAGGTTCGATGAGTTCGATGAGGCAATTCTAATGAGTACGCACAACATACAATTTCATGATAAAATAAAATTTCCTTAAATATTTGTTTTCTTGAGATATCGGAAGAACTTCGTAGGGCTCAAAAACAAGTTCGAATCAGCCATGATAAACGATCCATCCGGATTCGAGCTATTGAGGTTCGACTGTGTTTTAATAATTATAATGTTTTCAATATATAGATAATGTAAAAAAAAAAATAACATTACTAATAGCTATTTATACCCTGGTAAATGCGGAGTAAGGCCCTCACACTTTAGGTTTTACTGTTTAAAGGGAGCTAATTGCATATGCCTGAAAAATAACTTTTATGAGTCGCGCCCAATAGTTTTTATGAATCAGGGGCGCATTCTGGATGTGATTTCTGAAGGGGTTCGAATTGATCGAATTTCCGTACATACTCTACGTATTCGGACAGACAGGCCTGATCAAACAGTGTAGACCCAGATCAGACGCTGCAGAACGCATTTAAACCTTCACTGAAACGGTGGTGTATTTAACTAGAGATTTGTAATCTCTCCAAGAACTGGAGATTACATGTCTTTTTGTCACCACAAATGGCAAAATCTGACCGCCCTTGCATCGGAAGATGATCTGAGTCTTCACTGGTCGCACGCCTTATTGTCTTAAGTGTTTTCCAAATTTCCGTGCCCCCTGCAAGTTCCCCCCATAAACTAGTTTCATTCCCTTGTTCTCTGCGGCGTTTGATCCTTAGGTTTGATCTGAGTCTACAATTCGCGTAGACCTATCTGTCCCAATACTTAGGTTCTAGTTTTAATACATGCCAGTTTCATATGCTCTGTAATTAAACGAACATAAGTGTGTTTTTCTCTCCAAGCGGTTTCGTCACGATTTCTCGTGACGTTACCGTTACGAGCACGCGGTTTCTTCCATGCGGGGCAAGGGTATGTCTGCTGCATTTTCTGGGTATTTTCACATACATTTTTGTACTCTGTAAGTGAGAATGTCCCAGAATTGCCTGTCGTCGACGATTTCTATCTGAGAAGACCCATGAGAATTTACGTAGGGATTACTAAATGAATTCTGCAGTTCTTCGGCGAAGTGAGCCACTGCAGGGCGACTTTTTTGACCATGTCGCCCTGTAACCTTTGACAGACACTAAATACTGAGCTCTTAGAATTAAAAAAAAAAAAAAAAAAAAAAAAAAAACGTTATCACGCGACCAGGCATCGGAACGTTTTTTTTTTTTTTTTTTTTTTTTTTTTCCTGTATGACGAGAAACAGTACTGGGGTCGGCAGCTAAAAACAGGGACGGACACTTTTTTTTTTTTCCCCGCATATAATTGTTTGCGCTCATATTGCATTTCTTAAACACAATGAGCATACATGTACATATCTCACATTTGCTGAATAACAAAAGCGATTTTAAGAGTCACTCAGTTAATTCTGATGTTGCTTCCTCCCCGTTTCATGCCCGAACTTCTGCCGCGGAGAATGCGTGAGCTTTCAATCGATCACGCGAAGAAAAGTTCACGCGTGGATTTTTTAGACAAATGCGCGAAATATGCGTGAATTTCGTGCGGATTTTGCGCGAATTTTGTAGGGCTTTGCGTGGACCTTAATCCTTTCCGCGCATCACGCGCGAACACGAACCATCGAACTTTCGCAGCGACTGTACTGTACAAGCAAGTCTTATCAAGATATATATTTTTGTTGAACAGCCGCTGCACATATCACTTACATGATACATCTTGTCATGTACCTGTGCATGAAAATGATTGTTTCTGTTGGCCAAATACTATTTCTTAGCCCCAAAGAATATATCCAGCGCACTGTATGTAAATTCTCATCGGAATGCCTAGATGGGCCACTACAGTTCTGGACTGTTCGCATATGCAGTAAGTTATATTTTTGCTCCTTCCCACAGGAAGAAAATGCATGACCTAAATGGTAACTTCACATGATATAGTGGCATGAACCTGCTAACTAAACAACAGTAGTTTGTTAACACTCTAGAGGTCCCAGTTTTGACCCAATGATACTTGGTCAGAATGTTTCCCCCAGTGAAATCTAGATAAAGTTTAGGACTGGGTAAGTTGGGGTCAAAAACTAGGTCACCAGGTCGACTCAAAGGAACATCTTGCTAACACTCTAGAGGTCACATTATTTGAAGTACAATGTAATCATCATGATTCTTGCTCAGAGTGTTTTTGATGATGTCTAGGTCAAGTTCGAAACTGAGTCACTTGGGGTCAAAAACTAGATCACCAGGTCAAATCAAAGGAAATCCTTGTTAACACTCAAGAGGTCATATTCTTCAGAAGCCACTGTTTGCAAAGGCAGTGTATATCTGGGCTCAGCAGGACAAGGTAAGGACATATATGGTATATACATGTAGTACTAAGATTTAGGACAAATTCAAGCTGTTTTGCGGAGCGTGTCGATCAAATGTACTGGAAGCTTCACTGTGAAAGGTGATATGAAAGTGAAAAAAATGTGTCATATTTCACTGAAAATAACTGCTTTTATGGAGATAATAGTGGCTGTTTTTCACAGGAATTAGCAATGATTGACCAAAAAAAGGTGACACGCAGTCAGAGGTTATGTTGAGGGTGGATGGGGGAGTTGAAAATGGCCGTTGTTTGGAGGTGACAGTCAATGGGAGGTGACTGTGAGAATGGCTGGGCTGTATGTAATAAGATAAAAAGTGTTTATGCTGTTGTTTTGCAGTTTGTACAAGTACAATGTAGGTAGTTTACAGACTAAGTTAAAGCGTAAGATTTAAAAATCAGTGTTCAGTAAGAAACACAGCAATTGTTAATAATACAGTAATTAAATTCTTACATACTAATGCTGTAATTATGGTGAAATTGTGCATGCTGGGTAAAATTTTCAGCAGATAACACTTTGATAATATTTATTAGATATTTTTCTTATTTCTCCACAAAAATATATATTGAGGGTACTCATTAGAAGTGTCTCTTTTAGTGGAGAAATAAAAAAAAATATCAATACTTCTGAATTGAAAAAAAATCTTATAAAGAGCTATGTTTCTCTCTCTATGTTTCTCTCTTTTTATTACAGAAAACAGGACCAACTTTTCACACAGACAGTCTCCGTACATTGTAGGAGACAGATTGCATGAAATGTCAAACCATATTTTGGGTGGGGTTAGGGAGGGGGAGGATTATGGCAAATGTTACAAATCTGCTGGAAATTTTTACCCAGAATGCAAAGCTTTAAACTTCTTCATTATTCATTGTACATGAAATTTTATTTATTTCAGTACTGAAGGCAAATCTAGAATCACACGGATAATTGTAAGTATAAATACCCTGCCTTACGATAGTGACAGGGTATTATACATTGTAGTTTCAGGTTGGACGTCTGTGTGTCTGTCCAGGCAAACAGCCAAGGTTTTGGCTATTTTGGACATAAGTATAAGCCATTGAGGTATTTTTAGGTTTTAGGCCCCCTAACCCCAAAAAATAGCCCCTAAATCCCTATGGAAATTTAACATTGGGGTAGCCCCAAAACCCAAAATGTCAGAACGCCTGTCCGTACGTATTCGTTTCCGGACGATAACTTGAGTAAATATCAATGGATTTTCACCAACTTGGTATGTGCATTGATGTTGTGGAGATATGCAGTGGGATTGCTAAAGGACAACTTTCATCAAATTTTGGCAGAGTTATCTGCCCAAGACAGGCCCATATATCATTTCCGGATGATAAAGAGTAAATAACAATGGATTTTAGCCAAATTTGGTACATGCAGTTACATGAAAGAGATCTGGTTTGGGATTGCTAATGGGCAAATTTCATCAATTTCTAACATAGTTGTCTGCCCACAACACGATAATGGCGGGGTATTATCTTTTTATTTGTTTAACCCATTGTCGTCGGGAGACCCGTAAAAGGGTAATTGGCAAACAGTGCAGACACAGATGCTGCAGAAAGCAGCATCTGATCAGGGTCTTCACTGTTTGCAAATAGTTCTGCCATTTTTCTCTAGGAATATGTAAATCTCATAGCCAGACATATCAAAAATTGAAATTGGACTCTTCCAATATATAGAATGGGAGAGTCTATTCAGTATACAATGGGTTAACAAATCCAGATCATACATGTACAATGTAGCTCCAGATGATGACTCAGTTGTGCCTGTCTGGGTTTCTGTTGCATTAGTTTTTAGTTCTTACTTTATGACAGAAACATGTACATTGTAGCACATCCACTGGTATACATGTACAGTCGACTCTCGTTATCTCGAATTCCAAGGGACTCTCTAAAATACAAAAATGTACTTAGAGATATCCGTACCTCAACATATCAGATTTGCAGAATTGAGGAAAAAATAAATCAAACAACCGCATTTAACAAATGTACAATGTACATGTATATGTGGTTGGACTCTTGAAGTTAGAGATAGGTTGAAAATATTGTGGAAATGAGGAGAATTTCTCCTCTTTTCCACAATATTTTATTACCTGTTATTAGATTTTCGTGTTTAGGCAGGGACCACTTCAAGATAAGCGGTTATTCGAGATAAGCGAGGTCGAGATGAGTCAACTATACTTTGTAGTAAAAATAAGCAATTTAAAAATGGTGGCAGTGAACACTTTCTTAGCCAATCACAACAATTGTCGTCTGCTTTGTCATCTGCTTGTGATTTTAAAAGTCATTTTTGCAAACAGGGTGCACACTGTTTGCCTGTACATGTATGCAAAAATAAGTTTGAAAAGATTGCAAGAATACGGTATTCAGCAGACGATATAAACAGACAACATTTTCAGATGCAGGTTTTCTTGGCATTTTAAGGGTTAAATGTAGGCACAAATCTAAAATTGTTTAACTTGTGTTATCCCAAAAACTGTAATGGAATAATCCGTCCAATTAAAATGGCAAGCTTCATTTGTATACTGTCACTAGAGCTACATGTATTCAATCAAGGTCCTCAGAAGAATTTTCAGAAGTCACTCTCTGACAAGTTCTTGCGTAAAAGTGCAGCTGTCTGGCCTCATCTATCACAAACTACATGTAGTTTTAAACTGGCCATTTGATTGGCTTACTGACTGTTTACAATAATAACTGAAATATAAAATGTACTCATTATTCAGACGTTGGTCTGGTCAAGCAAGATGTTTACTGATGAATGTTAATGAACTGTGAAACTCCTAAGGAACTTGATTATCAAAAGAGGCTCAGCCGCTGGCCTAGGTTACATATTTTGTGATTAGGATGTTACTGGGATAAACTATTTGTGCAAACTTTTTTGACAAGTACGGCCATAGGCCTAGATAAGAGTGGGTATCAGGTTTATATTTTTCTTTTTTCTCCACGAAAACATATGTTGTGGGTACTCATTAGAAGCACCTTGGTGAGGCACTTCTAATGAGTTACCACAACATATGTTCTTGTGGAGAAATGAGAAAAATATCAATGCTTTTGGATTGAAAAAAACGCCTTAACTAGAGCTATGAGTCGGCTGAGGAAACCATGTAGACCAAGCTTTCCTTTTTATCAGTTCTTTTAGACACATCAAAGGGCTTGGTAAAATTTTATGTGAATTATGGTGCTGAGTCCAAATATGTTTGATAATTATGGTAGAACGCTACTTAAAAACTGAAAAAGAAAAAAAAAGTACCCCGTATGGTAGTCTACATGTTTTTTCTAACACAGTGCTCCAGCTAGTCCTTGACAGAGGCCAACCCTCTTGCCCATTTCTGCCACCCTCTGCCCTTTTAAAGCTGCCCTCTGACTAATTTCAACTCCAAACATGCAACCCTACATTTTGGTGAAAATTTCATTAAAATCGGACCAAAATTAAAAAAGTTATCAATATTTAACCTTAACCACTCTCTGTGCTAATTCAGCAGATGAGCCGGCCACGGTGGCTCAGTTGGATGCGCTGTCCGACTGGAGACCAGGAGGTCACGGGTTCAACCCCCGCCGAGGTCGGCAACATTCTTTCATGGAGATTGATTATGAAATATTTTCTACGGTTATTCTCTCCCTTCCGCTGATTCAAGAAGGGCAGTTGTCAGTTTCTGGCGAAAGAATGTGCACAATACTGGTTAACCGCTTAGAGGACTAACCCTGCCCAGTAAACCTGTGGTTAGGTAAATTGACCGTGCTCAACATGACCCCATTGGGTTGACTGGGCCGTAAAACCTCAACACAAATTTAGCAGATGACAAATTGATGATACTTTTCTTATTTTTCCCAGAAAAGAGGATTTGACATTTCATGCAAAGTCCTGTCTTTCTGGGAAAAATAGGAAAAAAATATTTCAGCATATAGTCTTGAATTTACCCAAAGTAAATACTAAGCACATCACATGGCACAAGGTGCCCTCATTATTGTATGACCACGCAAAAAGTGCCCTATCAGGCACCCCTCTGCCCTGAAATCCTACCTGGAGCACTGTAACATGTTACCCTAAACACACTTACATGTACAACTGTACATGTATGTTTTTATTTGGCCATAATAAGTATTTATTTTGTTTCCTTTTCAGAATGATGTCAAGCAGATGACAGATGTTGAAAAACTACTTCTATATCTGAAACTTCCAGCAGGTGGACTAACAGATGATCATCAAAGATCGTATGTACCTTAATTCTAGAAAAAAAAAAATCTCTTTTCAGGGATATTCCTACACCTTTGAACCCAGGGCCAGAGGCCACTGAGATTGGTAAATACAGCGTGTACATCTACAAAACTCGGAAAACTGGACTGGAAGAAATGAAACATATTTGTTTCAAATCAGTTAAAAACATACTTCATTCTTTTTTTTTTTTTTTTTTTTTTCAATGTTGACATTGATTTAAACTCACGTGTACTTAGCAATAATAATGTTTCTAATAGCAAGGTGTCTGGTTTGTTTTTATTGTTACTATGTTTCATAGAAATTCTGTACAGAGATGAACCTCAGTAGCACGAATATCAGTGGCTTGTTCACCATGGTTGATTCAAACTTGTTTTTTCTTCTAATAGTTCAAGAAAAATGTCATATATCTTGTAATCGGATTTTTGATTAACATGCAGGTACAGGGGCAATATCCACATCAGTGGGCCCCCTTCCAGATAGCTAGCTTGCTGCACGCATGGCAGATCTCACACCAGATCTCCAGGTACATGTATGTCTATCATGAGGGTTGATAGCCGAGAGCTTCCTATCTCTGCAATCCATCTCTGTCAGCTGCTTCCATGTCATCTTGGGCCTCCCAAGCCCATGCTTTCCCTCAACCTGTATGTGAAAGGCTGTCTTGACTGCACCATTGGAGCGTTCCACATGTCCATACCAGGGGAGCCTTCTCTCCTTCAGAATGAGGTCCAGATCCTCAATCCCAAGCCCAGGGATGGGAAACTTCAGGATTAATCCTGATTTCAGGATTGAGAACTTTTAATTTTAAGCACGAAATTTCACTTTTACACTTCTTCATAAAACCACCCTTTTGTGTCAAAAGTAGTTATTTGGGTTAATATATACCTGAAATAACTTAGAAAACTTATTCTTAAACTATATTAGTTGTATAGCTCCAGATAAGAGGGAGTATCCACATAATATTTTTCTTATTTCTCAATAAAAACATATATAGTGGGTACTCATTAGAAGCGCCTCCCTGAGGCGCTTCTAATGAGTACCCACAACATATGTTCTTGTTGAGAAATAAGAAAAATATTAATCATTTTGGACTGAATTTTTAGATTTCAGGATTGATTATTAGCGACTATTCTCACCTCTGCAAGCCGCGCAAGTACATGTAGCTTATTGGACCGGAAGGTGACAATGTCTTGTGGCCTGATATTGCAGAACTGTCTGATCATTGCCCTTTCATTCCGCTGCAGATGCTGCTAATAGTTATTAAGGCTGCGTATGTTTAGGGATTTTTATGACATTTTTTTTTTTTTTTTTATTTAGCTTGCTCAAGGTCAGCCTATGCTATGGCCTGTTTGTTGTCCATCGTCAGCTTTTCACATTTTTGACATCTCCTCCAGAACCGTAAGTTGGATTGAGCTGAAAGTTAGTGGGAGACATTTGTTGCACCATGGAGATTCAGAATTGCAGAAATTGTTCTGTTCCGATATCTAAGATGGCTGCTATGGTGGCCATCTTGAAATTCTTCAAATGACATCTCCTCCCAAACCGTAAGTCGGATTGAGCCGTAACTTGATTGGAAGCATCACAGTGACATAGAGACTCAGAATTGCTAAAATCATTCTATTCCAATATCCAAGATGGCTGCCATGGCAGCCATCTGGAATTATTCAAATGACAACTCCTCCCAAACCATAAGTCAGATTGAGCCAAACTTGATGGGAGGCATCAGGGCGACATAGAGATTTATAAGTGCTAAAATCATTCCGTTTGGATATCCAAGATGGCCTCCATGGCGGCCGTTTTGAAATTCTTCATACGACATCTCCTCCAAAAACCTACATGTAAGGTTGGATTGACCAGAAACTTGATGGGAGGTATTGGAGTGACATAGAGATTCAGAATTGCAAAAATCATTCCGTTCCCCCCGATATCCAGGACAGCCACCACGGTGGCCATCTTAAAAATCTTCAAACCACGTCTGCTCCTGAATGGTAAGTCAGATTGAGCCTAAACTTGGTATGGGGCATTGGGGTGACTTGGAGATTTAGAATGGCTGAATTCGTTCTGTTCCAATAGCCAAGATGGCCATGGTGGCCATCTTGTAAAAGTCTTCAGTTGTTACCTGCTCCCGAACTGTAAGTCGGATGGAGGGAAAACTTGAAGGAAGTCATTTGGGCAGCATGGAGATTTAGAATTGCTAAAATGGTTCCCTTCTGATATCCAAGATCATGGCCATCATGAAAGCCATCTTGAAAATCTTCAAATCACATCTGCTTCTGAACGGTAAGACTGATTGAGCTTAAACTTGATGGGAGGTATTAGATAGTTATAGAAATTAAGAATTGCTTAAGTCATTCTGTTTCAAATATTCAAGATGGCTGCCATGGCAGCCATCTTGAAATTCTTCAAACCACATCTCCTCCCAATCTGTAAGTCAGATTGAGCTGAAACTTTATGGTAGGCATCGGGGTGACATAGAGACTCAGAATTGCTAAATCATTCAGTTCCAGTATTAAAGAAGGCAGCCATGGTGGCAGTCTTGAAACACTTCAAACAACGTCAGATTCTGGATTGCTAAAGGCAATGTGATCTGATAGCCAAGGTGGCCACCATGGCATAAATTTGTATCATGATCAGCCTAATGCCAGGTGAGCGATATCTGGCCCTCTTGGGCCTCTTATCATGAAATTGTATGTTGAGTGTAATCATTAGAATTGCCTTATTGAGGCAATTCTAATGAGTACACACAACATACTATTTTAGTGTAGAAAATTGAAAATACATGTACTTCCCTAAATTATCCCCATTAGCCTCCTGACATGTCACTATGATAAGCCCTCAGTGGCTCAACTACCCATGTCCAATTCAATATTGTCCAGACAATATTTTTATTTTTTCATGAAACATACATTGTGGGTACTCATTAGAAGCACCTTGATACTTCTAATGAGCTCCACAACATATGTTTTTGTGTAGAAATAACAAAAAAAATATCAATACTTTACGTGTGAAAAGAAAAAGTGCCTTATGTGGTCCTACTGTGTTTTACAAACACACAAACATACATTTCTAATTTATTTTTCTTGTATCCCAATCACTTTAAGAACCTCAATTCACATTACTTTTCTTATGTAGGACACCACCATCTTGTCTTCAAGCATCTAACAGAGCAGAACAAGCGCAAGCTCTTACCTGGATCAAGAGTCATCTGGAAGAACATGGTGATGTCTGCCTACCCAAGCATGAAGTATATGAAGATTATAAGTAAGTTATTACCACAGCTCAACCAATAAGTACGGTAAATATCCTAAAAGTTTGTATTCTATAGTGGCTGACAAAATGGCATATGCAAACAGTGCAGACCCTGATCAAACTGCTCCTGTAGGAGGAGTCTGATCAGGGTGTACACTAGCTGTTTGCAGTTCCACTATTTTAACCCTTAAAGCGCCAATCACAACAAAAGCAGACGACAGTTTTGATTTTTTTTTTATTTTCAGATGAAAAGAAGTCTTGATATGTCATGAATCATCTTCCAAGCAGACGATTCACATGAAGTATCAAGACTTGTTGAAAATTTTTTATTGTCGTCTGCTACAAATTTTGCTTGGCACTTTAAAAGGTTATAAAACATCTGCATTAAAAGCAAAGTTTGGCCAAAATAAAAAAGGTATGGAATAAAGTGTTCAATGTTTTAGGACAGTGACCATATGATTTTTTATATTTTTTTTTTTTTTTATTTCTGCATGAAAACATACTGGCCTTGGTTGCTCAGTCGGATGCACAAACAGATGGAGATCAGGAGGTTGTTCTTGGACGAAAATTTAAAAAAAAAAAAAAAGAAAATCACTTCACAATAGAAATTGCATACCGGTAGATCAGTTTAAGCCATATATACTCAAAGGCAATAAGAATATACAGTCATTCTGTTCTTTTTATACCCCGTCACACAATAGTGGCGGGGTATTATGGTTTCATGTTGGTCGTCCGAGTGTCCGCCCGTCCGTCCGTTTTTCATTTCCAGATGATAACTTGAGTAAACATTAATGGATTTTCGCCAAACTTGGTGTGTGCATTGATATTGTGGAGATCTGGTTTGGGATTGCTAATGTGCAAATTTCGTCAATTTTTGACGGAGTTATCTGCCCGAGACACGCCCATGTTTTGGTTTCCGGACTATAACTTGTGTAAATAACAAGGGATTTTCACCAAACTTGTTACATGCATTGACATTAAGGAGATCTGGTTTGGTATTGCTAATGGGCAAATTTCGTCAAATATTTACGGAGTTATCTGCCTGAGACACGCCCATCTTTTCGTTTCTGGATGATAAATTGAGTAAATAACAAAGGATTTTCATTAAACTTGGTATATGCATTTACATTAAGGAGATCTGGTTTGGGATTGCTAATGGGAAAATTTCGTCAAATTTTTACGGAGTTATCTGCCCGAGACATGCCCATATTTTCGTTTCCGGACGATAACTTTAGTAAATACATGTAACAAGGGATTTTAACCAAACTTGCTATATGTATTGACATTAAAGAGATCTGGTTTGGAATTGCTAACAGGCAAATTTCATCAAATTTTTACGGAGTTATCTGCCCGAGACATGCCCATATTTTCATTTCTGGATGATAAATTGAGTAAATAACAAGGCCTTTTAACCAAACTTGCTATATGCATTGATATTATCAAGATCTGGTTTAGGATTGTTATCTGTCCATTGATATTATCAAGATCTGGTTTAGGATTGTTATCTGTCCCTTTCGCAACGATAACTTTAATACATAAACAAATAATTGCTATGGTGGGGTATTATGCTTGCGATGCTTTTATTTCATTTAAATGCAGGGATGAAGCTGGCCCAGAAAAATAGGGAGAAGTCTTGTCTCCCTGATGGGAAATTAGGGAGACGTGTTACAAGATTAAGGAGACGTGACAGTCCTAGCCTATTTAATTTGCGCCAAACTTCAAATTTATTAAAAAGACTTTAGCATTCAGGGCCCAGTTGTTCAAAGCGTCGTTAGCTTAATGAGCTCGTTAAGGGTCATTTCGTTAACTGTTTTAGCGGATTCTATATACAATATTCTGATATTTTTTGCTGAAAAAATGTGAGTAGCTTTTGCACTGCAAAAGCTACTCACATTTTTTCAGCAAAAAATTTCAGCATATTTGCGTATCACTCGATGTAAATTTTAACGAATCGTTAACTAACGACATCGTTAGCTTTGAACAACTGGGCCCTGTTTGTTCTTGTTTTTTTTTTTTTATTATTTCAATGGTAACAATACTTGAAGCCTTTCATTATTTTTTGCATGTACAACAGATATTTATATTTTGTCGTTTCTTTGGCAAGCAATTCGAGGGGCATTTCTCAAGAAATACTGAACTTATCCACGCAGTGGCACCCCTCCTCCACTGCCTTCATTTAAATTCGGTACCCCACCGCACACAAAAAGTTTGTTGCTGTCTGCAGTTATCTTTTAATCTTGAGTTTATTGACATTAGGATTTTCGTTAGTGAAGTAAAACATTTATCAGTCAACCAATTAATTCTCTCCTACATGCTATATGTCACATTCTGATCATAGACTTCCCTGTCGAGCTACCCGCAAAACGTCATTTCAATGTTTACCGTGTTGCGATCAATATATGCTGCGAAATAAAGTCTGGGTCTTGTTTACTTGATCTTCGTTCTTCTGCTAAAATTCGCAGAAAAATAATTGGTGCAGTTTGTGTTTATTTCAAATATATGTTATATGTCTCGAATGCATTTCTGACAAGGAAAGGCTTTGCAAGTTTACATGGTTAAAAGTTTGTTTTTTACTCAGAGTGGTTTTCCGCCATGTGCTTACGTGATGTCACAGTTATGAGGACGTGGTTTCTTCATGTAGGAGCAAGCGAAAACCTGGCTTTTTAACTTGTACTGGAAATATGAACATCCCAGAATTGCGTACCGTCGCCGGTGTGCATCTGAGCAGTCCCATGAGAATCTAAGCAAGGTTTACTGGATACATTCTGCGGGACTTAGACATTGCTTCTGGCCAACAGAAATAACCATTTTAATGCGCAGATGCACGACAGACTGTTATCTCGAGTAAACGATAAGGTACTATTCTCCTTGTCACCACATGTCGTCTTTCAAAAGAAAAGGTCAGCATTATAATGTAAGGGTGCATTTGCGATCACGTTGATGAAAATTCAGCACCCAAAAACTTGGAAATGAAAAAAAAAATTACAAAAAAACGATCACGCACGATAGAATGAGGAGGGCTGGATTTTGCAAGTCTAGGTCAGATTGTCCTAGGACAATCAATGTGATTTAATAGGAAGTGTTATATAATCTATGAGTGAACCTGTCTGCCGATAATCCTAGCCTCAAGGGCTGAAAGATCATGACACCTGCATCTATTTTCAGTGAATTAATCGGTTAGGATAGGCAATACACACTGAAAAATTAAGGCGACATCAACATTGCTTTCCTGTATGAACAGAGCTGCGTCTGTGGAAAAAAAGCGAGCACGTCGCCCATGTTGCCTGCGAACGTCTTCCCTGTAAATGTTTCCATGGTCATTTCTGTCAAACATCTGTCTTTAAAATCACAAAGGTAATTCTTTTGCAGTCATAAATTGTGGAATTATGAGCCCATAAAGGAAAACAGCATTTCAAGTCAGAACTCGCTTTGTATAAAACAAATGTCATTTTACTTTTCATAAATGTCTTGCACAAATGTCTGTGAGTAATACCACAATATTATTTAATTTGGAATTACCATCAGATGACATCAAGCTAAACTTGAATTTCATTCTGTCTCAAATTATCTCCCTTTCTAGAAAAAATATAGAGAATTTATAGAGACTATATCCAAAGTGGCATTAGTCATTTTCTCTTGAATTTTTTGAAAAGTGTTGCTTGGCTTAGCCATCTTCTACCATATACAGATGAAATCTCCAAAAACTGTTTATTTAACAGAACAATGTCAATTAATGACCCATAGAAATTTAGTGTCAGAAGAGGAACGAAAATGTCAAAAACGTCATGTCCTATGTATAGAAATTTGACAGTGTACTCTGTTATGCATTTGAAGTTGAAACATGTCCTTTTTATCCTCCTGTAGACTGAATGAAATACAAATGCATAAATGTGAGTTTCTCTGTCGGAATTCCACTTTTAAAGGGAAGCTACTCATACGCAAATGTTGATTTAGACCCCTTATTCATTTCCGTAAATGCCCTTTCCTTGCTCTTCCATAGAATTTCCAGAAAATTGTTGTAAATTATGTGTAAATGATTATTAACTCACCTGAGTTATGCTCAGGATGAGCTTTAGTGATCACTTTTTGTCCGCCTCCATCCGTGCATCCATCCGTTAACATTTTCAAACAAATCTCCTCTGAAGCCGCTAAGCCAGTTTTGCTCAAATTTCATATGGAGCCTCCTTAGGTTGGGGAAACAAAAGATTGCTAAAATAGCTGTGGTCCATTGACCAAAATGGTCGCCATGCCCATACAGTGGAACCTCCACTAATGGTCACCTCTGATGAATGGTCGTCTCCCGTTAACGACCATTTATATTCCCCCTGAGGTGTTATTTATATTATATTTTACCAATGATAAACTTTTCTCTTACCTTTTTTGGTATGTGCATTGATATTGTGAAGATCTGATTTGGGATTGCTAATGGGCAAATTTCGACAAATTTTGAGTTATCTGCCTGAGACACGCCAATATTTTCATTTCCAGACGATAACTTGAGTAAATGTCAAGGGATTTTAACCAAACTTGTTTTGACGGAGTTATCTGCCCGAGACATGCCCATATTTTCGTTTCTGGGCGATAACTTGAGTAAATGTCAAGGGCTTTTAACCAAACTTTGTACATGCATTGATATGAAGGAGATCTGGTTTGGAATTGCTAACAAGGTTAATACCGCCCCGGTCAATACTCCCAGAGTGGTCAATACTGGTCGATTGGAATTTTGGGTGGTCGATTGAATAATTTTAGTGGTCATTTGGAGATTATGGTGGTCAGTTGGTTGATTGATTATGGCAGATTACAGGCATAGAACAGTCTAGTAATTTGTTCATCTAACTGCTTCCACATACTACAGTATGTTGAAACGGCAAAGCTACTGAAACTAGTCTGTTGAAGTATTGTTCTCTTTGCTGGAGGCTGATCATTTGATAGAGTTTCAGGTTCAGATGTTATTTCTTCAAGTGGCCACTTAGCAATACTTTCTGTCTTTTTTAGCCCTTGGTATTTTTTGTCTATGAGTCTTCAGTCTTAAGACCTTAGCACTAACTTGATATTACAGGTTTGCCCTGCACATTTTTTTTTTGTTATCTTCCAAAACAGTGAAGAAGTTCCAAATTGGGTCTTTAGGTTTCATTTTTGACACTTTCAGTAATAGCTTGATGATAAGATACTATCTACATTGCAGATAAATCAAAATTTCAAACATTAGGAATAAAGCCTGGTGTCAGTGTATAATACCCCTATCAGAGACAAGTGATTGGTCACTTTGGTAATTAGATCTAGGTCACACCCACTGCAGTGGCACGGGGCAGCTTTTACACTTTTTAATCTATTTTGACAGCAATTTACAGGTGTTGCAGAATACTTGAGCAAACAGTGATTTTTATCCTAAAAATTAGTCAGAATAAACAATATATATTGTAGTAGGAGGAGAAATAGACCTATAAAGAAAATATTCCCGTCGAGTGCCCCGACTGGGGATCGAACCAGGTACCCCTGGATCTGTAATCAAGCGTCATAACCACGAGGCTAAAAGGTCCGGACCAGTTAGACTGGTGATTTATGCGCCCTATATATTTACATGTACATACATATTGATTATTTGTACTTCGCTTTGCCGCGCTACTACACTCCTCTATCCTAAGATGAAACATTTGTATCAAATGTTTTCTACTATTCCCAGGCTATTTTGTGACTCCTTTGCCATTGCATCGCCCTCGGGCTGCGACGGTAGTCATCCTGGCACCATGCACCACATATAGTAGGAGGAGAAATAGACCTGTAAAGAAAATATTCCCGTCGAGTGCCCTGTCTGGGGATCGAACCAGGTACCCCTGGATCTGTAATCGAGCGTCATAACCACAAGGCTAAAAGGTCTGGACCAGTTAGACTGGTCATTTATGCGCCCTATATATTTACATGTACATACATATTGATTATTTGTACTTCGCTTTGCCGTGCTACTACAATATAATCATTATTTTGCTCAATTGTCATTTTGTTCTTGTGTTTTTCAGTCCTTTTAGTAATGAGATTACCTCGCTTGGGGGAAGAGAGAGCTAATCTTAGTGCTTTTCGTACGTTTGTTCGGTTTGTGTTTGTTTAGATTTGTCGGTTTCCTCTTCCTCCTGGGGTCTGGGAAAGGCTGCGGTTTGTTATTGTGGCACTCCCTGGACTTTTCTCTTACCTTTTTTAGTATACCAAATATGCTTGTTATCTGCCTCATATTAGGCCTAGTAAAATCCATGAGTCTCAGTGCCTTAGTTGCATGCACATCCAACTGATTATCAGGAGGTCATGGGTCCAATTCCAGCCTGGTCTGTCAACATTCTGCTGTAGAGACTGCCCACGATTAAGTTTCTATGGTCATTCTCTCCCTTCCGCTGATTCAAGAAGTGCAGTTTTCAGTTTCTGGTGGAGCCTGTCCAAAAAAAGTTTGGTTAGGTAAACCATTTGGCTCAACATGAGTCTAATGGATTGACTGAGCAGTAAAACCTTAGCTCAATAATAAAAAAACATCTGTTTATTACAGGACATATTGTGAGAACCACGGCCTTAGACCATTATGTAATCCAGACTTCGGCAAGATGATGAAATATGCCTTCCCAGATGTCATCGCTAGAAGGCTAGGAAAGAGAGGCCAATCCAAGTATCCTTTAACGGGTTTAACGCTTAGCATGCTGGGTAAAAATTTCAGCAGATGTCATTTTGAATTTTTTTTTGCCAGAAAATAGGCATTGGCATTCCATGCAAATTGTCTCTATGTGAGACAGTTTGCATGGAATGTCAGAGCCTGTTTTCTGCGGAAAATAAAAAAAAGCATCAATTTGTTTTCTGCTGAATTTGCACAGAGAGTAGTACTGGTTAAATATGGTGGTTTGAGTTGAATGAAGTGATGAACACAGAATTATCTAGCCTTTTAACCCTTGTCCTGCTGAGACCGGATATACCCTACCTTTGCAAACAGTGTAGATCCAGATCAGTTGGCTTCTGAAGAAGCCAACTGATCTGGATCTGCACTATTTGCCATTAAGTATGAGAATTTATAGCAACAATCCGGATCAGGCAATCTGATTGGCTGAAAATTAAAAGTGGGAGTGGCATCTTAATTTATTCAGCAGGACAAGGGTTAATTATAAACAGAGCTCTAGATAAGAGGGAGTATAGGGTAATTCAGCTCTGAAATTTTGCAAATCAGCATTGAAATTGGAAGTTTAAGAGGTAAAAATACTCAATAAAATTTGGGATTTCAGCATTGAAATCAAGTTAAGGGGGTAAAAGTTTTCAGTGAACTATGCATCTGTTAAGTAAAAAAGCAATTTTGCTGACATAGATTCTTTTGTGAGCAGTAGCAGTACACTAGGTCAGAAAAGGTTTAACCATTAAAACACTGATGACAAATACATTTCTAAGTGTTTTTGTTTTGCATTTGATGTGAATTGTCTGCATAGCAGACAGTTCACATCAAATGCCAAGCTTTATTTTCTCTGAAAAATTGTGAATTGTGAATGCTACACTTATGCTTGGTATTTTAAGAAGTAAGCATTGCAAATGGGCAATTAAGTATTTAGATTAAAAGAAGGGGGTAAAAATATTTATTGTACCAAAAATTTATCTAGATCACTGATAAAAATAAGAAAAAAATATCAGTACATTTTGGTTGTAAAAAGCATCTTAACTGAAGCTATCTTTTCTATCTTCCTTTCTGTGGGAGATCACACACAGTGCTCCAGCTAGGATTTGAGAGCAGACAAGCAGTTAAGTGCTCGGTAGGGCACTTTTTGCAAAGTCATACAAGAATGAGGGCTCCATGTAGCATACCATGTTCTCAGTATCAAAACATGTTACAAAATATAGGGTCTGACAAGTCCAAGTTTCAGCCACTTGCCCGGCATTTCACAGCATCTTGAAAATACATGTAGCTCAGAATTACAATATTCCTATATATTCTATACATTTTTCTTGGCAAGTGAAATAAAAAATCACTTGCACGGCCAAAATTTGGACTTGTCCTGGGCAGCTGGCCAATGTATTTGTCAGGTCTCATTCCACAATAGATTCCTCAAACTAGAATACACATAAAACTGACTTCTCTTAGCACTCTAAATAAAATTTTCAGTGGACCACATACTGAAATTTTTTTCTTATTCTTCCCAGAAAACGGGTTTAGTCATTTCATGCAAATAGTCTCCAGTACTTTAAGCATTAAGCTTTAAAGCAGGGTGTAAAGTACTCATTGTACTAAAATTGTTTCTAGAACACTAGTACTGGTCCTTTTATGGTCGAAAACCATGCCTGATGTACAGTAAAGTCATGTATGTAGCGGGTGCTGCTTAAGTTGGGGGTGGTTGGGTGGTGCGAAGGTGCTGTGTATCTTACATCACTGGGGCGGCCAACTGATATTGGCTTACAGTTGGGCAAGGCCTGCTATCCTTGTAGTGGGTAAGGGTGGAGGGTGAATGTTTTTATTTCTTCTGTTTCTTCACTTTCATTCCTGTTCCTCTTTCTTCCCTGTCCCTCTCTTTCATCTCCTCTACTCTCTCTTCTATCTCTTTTCTCCCTTTCTCTGGGAGACGACACAAAATGACCCTCAAGGGTTGACGTGTCGTTAAACCCCAACACAATAATAAGTGTACCACAATATATTTTCATGGAGAACCACAACATATTATTATTACGGAGTAATAAAAATTTTTATTTTTATATTTTTTGTCACATTTCCTTAATGAGCACCACAACAGAGGTTTTCTAGAGAACCACAACATACAGCCGGCTATCGTTATCTCGAATTCTAAGGGACTCTCTGAAGCACTTTGAGATATCCGTACCTCGACATATGAGAGTTGTGGAAGTGAGGAAAACTGTAAAGTGAATAAACACATTTAAAAAATGAATATGTAACTTGACTCCTGAAGTTAAAAATATATATAAAATAATGTGGAGAAGAGGAGAAATTGCTCCTTAGGAGCAATTTCTCCTCTTTTTCACAATATTTGTTACCTGTTCTTAGATGTAGTTCTTAGATGTTAAAACAGGGACCAGAATTTCACTTCGTTATAAGCAGTTATTCGAGATAAGTTAGGTTGAGATAACGAGCGGGGACTGTATTTTCATGGAGTAATAAGAAAGTCTAATTTTTGTCACATTTCATAGCAACAGATAAGGCGCTTTTTTCATAAAAAAAAAAATGCTGATATCTTTCTTATTTCTCCATGAAAACATATGTTGTGGGTACTCATTAGAAGCGCCTCGCCAAGGCACTTCTAATGAGTACCCACAACATATGCTTTCGTGGAAAAATAAGAAAAATATTATGTGGATACCCCCTCTTAACTGTAGCTGTCACATTTCCTTGACGATGATAGATATTTCTATGGTGGACTGAGGAAGAAATTGGATGTGGCGCCACCTGTATTACCAGAACTTCAATTTTACATTAAACACAGCGAGGTAAGCTATATACAGCATCGTGGCTCCATGTAAGATGGGGTGTCAATGTAATGTCAAAAAGAACAGTAATTTGCAAGAATGTGAACATCAAAGAGCATAATCATCTGGGACCAAGCATTCTAATGAGGGTTTCACTTTTTAGGGCCAGTTGCCGAACCGCCACCAGTTTTAACATACCACATTTCAACAATCCGTTTTCCTGTTACTACCAACCTTCTGAATACCAAAAACAGGGCTCATGCATGTCAGGGAAATGTCAGGGAAATTTAATTTTTTTTTCAAGGTCAGGAAATTGTCAGGGAATTCTGTGATGTGTCAGGGAAAAAATGAAATTTTGCAAAAATGTCAGGGAATTTTACATTCCAGCCTGATGAAGCTGGGATGTTTGGTCCCAATGTATCTTTTTTGCTAAATTCATAAAATTTTCGACTCCAATACTGTCAGGGAAATTTTAATTTTTGTCAGGGAAATGTCAGGGAATTTTGGTTAGTCCTAAATGTATGTACCCTGAAAAAAATAGAACCATGCTAACGCTGATATTGCGATATTCTGCATTCAAACATACTTGC
Source organism: Anodontia alba (assembly GCA_964016985.1). Lineage (NCBI taxonomy): Eukaryota > Metazoa > Mollusca > Bivalvia > Lucinida > Lucinidae > Anodontia > Anodontia alba. Next base: position 32,993,800 of record OZ024838.1, read on the forward strand.
CATATACACTCTAATGCTTATAAATTGCAAATAAACAAAACCAAAGGAATTTTTTGTTAGTATAACAGAGTTTGTCTTTGTATTAAGTGTTTGTATAATGATGGTTGACTATAATTTAAGGATGTTTTTTCGAGCTATAATAATGGTATTTGGGTGTACTCATTAGAATTTCCTCATTGAGCCAATTCTAATGAGTACACACAACATACTTTTCATGATCAAATAAGAAATTTTCGTATAAATGTCTGTGTTCTTGATCTTTCGGGAGATGTTTTGGGCCATTTAAGTTTGCCTGTATCATTTTTAGGTTGGGGGTGGTTGGGTGGTGTGAAGGTGACATGTATCTGATGTCACCTGTGCCTCCAATTGACATTGGCTTACAGTTGGGCAAGGCCTGCTATTTTTGTAGCAGGTAAGATTAGAGGGGAATGTTTTTATTTCTTCTATTTTTTCACGTTCATTCCTGTTCCTCTTTCTTCCCTGTCCTTCTCTTTCATCTCTTCTACTATCTCTTCCTTCCTTTCTGTGGGAGACAACACAAAATGACCCACAAGGATTGACGTGTCATTAAACCCCAAACAGTCAATCAATCAATATATCATTTTCAGGATGACTCGAAGGAGAACGACGACCTTCTTCTGGCTGCTGGCCAGGTTGTGTGTGAATGGGCCCAGAAATTACTTGATCAGAGTTTTAGCGGTCTAAGAGATCTTGCCGAGCATCTGGTAGGAAATCTCTACGTCGGAAGCAAGTCTGTGGCAGCCTTCACTATTATAGCCGCGATGCAGGAATCGGGGAGCCAAAATGGAAAAAGTAAGTTTGAAGAAGAAGAAACTGAAGACTTTCCCTATTGCACATATCTTCAGCTGGAATGTGGAATTATTAAATAATTATTGACTATTGAGGCATTGGATTTGAAGAGATACCTACCAAAGAATACCAATATTAACAGAGGCAATAGCCGAGGTCAGTATTGGTATTCAGTGGTGGCTGTCAGCATCATATCAAATGCCTCAGTAGTCAACAATTGTTTTATTATATAGCTTGTTTTTTCTCTGGATAACTGTGGCAATAAAAGTTAACACCAGACCCCATTAATATAAAAAGCGCGCATAGATGTTGTCCTCACTGCTGGCGACCTCAAAGTTTATATCTAATTTTAGAAACTAATATACACTGTAAGGTGCGTGCAAGCCAATGCATATCACGATCAGTGGACTGGATGAAGGCAGCTCTGTGCCAACGAAAATTAATCTATTTATAACATATAATAACAAATTTTATTACTTGTCCATGGACAAGCATATGGTCACAATCCACTTGTCCAACCAAGATTTACTTGCATGAAAATTGACATTTTTTCTTATTTCTTGAAGAAAACATGTTTATGGATACTCATTAGAAGTGCCTCCATGAGGCACTTCTAATGAGAACCCTCAACATATATTTTCTCCAAAAAATAAGAGAATATGGCATCTGATCAGGGTCTCCATTGTTTGCAAAGAGTGCAGTCATTTTTCTCTAGAAATATCTAAATCACATAGCCTGACATACCTAAAATCCAAATTAGAATCTTCCAATATATAGAGTGGCAGAGTTCATTCAGTCTACAATGGGTTAGAGGTTGTGTCTATTTTCTCATCTATTCCATTCTTCTTATCTTTCTCACTTACTCTGGGCGATGGCCCGATATGACTGAAATATTGTTGACAGGGCCATTTAAGCTCAAGTCACTTTAGAATAATTATGCATCCAGCAGACTTGTATGTCAAGTGGTGTATAGTTTTCGCTTTTCCATTCGTTGGTGCAAAAGTTTGTTTGTACTTCCATATCATTAGTGGACATCTGTGTCATAGATGTTCAGTTATCAAGGCCCGTAGATGGATTTAGTTTATGTTTTGCCAGTTGCTTCATGTACTTCCCAAATTTTATAACAGTATAAGGGTTAAGTGTTACCTAAAATGGAAGGTCAAGGTCGTGGGGGAAAGACTGATACTGTTTGTGATGGCAGCGACTGGGATTATATATGGCTCACTTGTCAGTAAGTTAGGCCACTTATATAATGAATTACCCTCCTATGCACCTGCTTCTGTGGCTCAGTCGGATGTTATCCAACTGGGCCCAGTTGTTCAAAGCGTCGTTAGCTTAACGAGCTCGTTAAGGGCCATTTCGTTAACTATTTTAGCAGATTCAATATACAATTTTCTGAAATTTTTTGCTGCAAAAATGTGAGTAGCTTTTGCACTGCAAAAGCTACTCACATTTTTTCAGCAAAAAATTTCAGCATATTTGCGTATCACTCGATTTAAATTTTAACGAATCGTTAACTAACGACGTCGTTAGCTTTGAACAACTGGGCCTAGGTGATCAGGAGGTCAGTTTGATCCAGCTGGGTCTGGCAATATTCTTTCATGGAGATTTATCATGAGATATTTTCTATGGTCATTCTTTCCCATTGATTCAAGAAGGGCAGTTGTCAGTTTCTAGCACAAGATTATGCACAAGTACTAGTTAACCGCTTAGAGGAATAAGCCTTCCCAGGAAAATATATGGTAAGGTAAATGACCGTGCTTCACATGACCCCTAAGGGTTAAACTGGGCTGTAAAACCTCAACACAAGCAAGCAAACCCACCTATGTAATTATGTTCGTTTGAAAATCCTCATAGAGGTGATACTAATGGTTACCCGCTATATTTTTATGCTCCCCGAAGAATTTCGGGGGAGCATATAGTCGCCGCTTCGTCCGTGCGTCCGTGCGTCCGTGCGTCCGTCCCGCTCTTGTCCACGCAAATTCTCGGAAACTGCTTGTCGGATTTCAATGAAACTTCATGGGAATATTAAGTATCAAAGGTGGATGCGCATATCACCTGCGTGTTCTGGTTCGATGATTTTTCCAAGAGTTATTGCCCTTTGATGAGTTCTGCATGAATATATAGGGTACTGTTCGTGTCCACGTGAATTCTCGGAAACTACTAGTCGGATTTCATTGAAACTTCATGGGAATATTAAGTATGGAAGGTGGATGTGCATATCACCTGCGTGTTCTGGTTCGATGATTTTTCCAAGAGTTATTGCCCTTTGATGAGTTCTGCATGAATATATAGGGTACTGTTCGTGTCCACGCAAATTCTTAGCAAATACTGGCAGAAATTCAACGAAATTTTAATGGAATCTTAAGCAGCAATAGGGGATGCGCATATTGTTCAATCTTTCTGGTTAGATGATTTGTCACAGAGTCATGCTACTTTGTTTAAAGCTGCAGTGTAAGGTCACTGGCTATTTTTAGAAAAGAATTTGTCAACACTCTAGTGCCTACATTTATTGATGGATTTTGATATAACTTCAAACAAATGTTGGGTATGATAATATCTTGAGCATGTTTGACATTCAGGGTCCTGGGCTCAAGGTCAAGGTCACTGTGGCTATTTTTAGAAAAACTTTGTTTTTGCTCTAGTGCCTAGATTTATTGATGGATTTTAATATAATTTCACAAAAATGTTGAGTATGATAACATCTCAAGCAATTTCAATTTCCAGTGTCCTGGGCTCAATGTCAAGGTCACTGCAGCTTTTAAATATCTTGAGCATGTTCGACATTCACCTGCGTGTTCTGGTTCGATGATTTTTCCAAGAGTTATTGCCCTTTGATGAGTTCTGCATGAATATATAGGGTACTGTTCGTGTCCACGCAAATTCTTAGCAAATACTGGCAGAAATTCAACGAAATTTTAATGGAATCTTAAGCAGCAATAGGGGATGCGCATATTGTTCAATCTTTCTGGTTAGATGATTTGTCACAGAGTCATGCTACTTTGTTTAAAGCTGCAGTGTAAGGTCACTGGCTATTTTTAGAAAAGAATTTGTCAACACTCTAGTGCCTACATTTATTGATGGATTTTGATATAACTTCAAACAAATGTTGGGTATGATAATATCTTGAGCATGTTTGACATTCAGGGTCCTGGGCTCAAGGTCAAGGTCACTGTGGCTATTTTTAGAAAAACTTTGTTTTTGCTCTAGTGCCTAGATTTATTCCTTTCATTTATTCCAACTTTTATGTTGCTGATGTTTGTATGACAGTGCCTTCAGGCAAGCTTATCTGTCCACCAACAGGTTTTGTGATACTCCATTTTGAAGTACAGTGAGTATACACAGTATACCGCTCTTTATCTAGGATAATGTTTCCTGTTCCGACTATTGCATGTTCGGGGAGCATCCATCGGTTTCACCGATATTCTTGTGTTTTGTGGTTCAAAGAGAAGAGAAATATGTATCTTGATACAGAGTTTTCCCTGACTCACATTTTTGCAGTTTTTACCCCAGAAACCTTGTTCAGAACCCTTAAAAGTTTGAGGCAAGGGTCCTGAGTGATGCAAACATAATCAAATCCAAATTTAATTTATTTTATCTATGGCTTTGTATTTTAATCTTTTTGTGGTCTCAAGACGAAGAATGATCAATATTTGAGCAATAGTTAACCGTAAAACAAAAGCAAATCGTAGCAGACAACATTCTAAAATTTTTTTTTTTTTTCAGAGAAAATAAGAGGACATTTCACAATTCACATGAAATGACAAGCCTTATTTTGTCTGAAAAAAAGAGTATTTCAAAGTGTTGTCTGCTGCAGTTGTGATTAGTGCTGAAAGGGTTAACCTGTTTAAAACAATAAACCCCTGAATCTTATTAAAGGACCCCTTGTCTCCACATAAGGGAGTCCCTGGACCCTCACTTTAAAACACTTAGGGAAAACCATGTCAGTGCTTATCTTATCTACATCTTTGCTGGGCTCCATAGTGCATTCAGTAGTGGGTCAGACTGCAGATACAGGGGCCTCAAGTTTGAGCCCGGGCTCGGCCACATACCGTATTCGATCTGATTACTGCACATACCCCTATAAGCGCAGAGTCAAGAAATTCCGTAGTCTTCAGATTATAGCCAGTGTACTTTTTCTTTACTTCTTTATGAAGGCATATGTTGTGAGTACTCATTTGAATTGCATTGACTTGTCGATGCAATTCAAATGAGCACCCACAACATATGCTTTTATAAAGAAAGTCAGAAAAATTGTATAATCATCATCAAATAAGTCCTTTTCTGATCTTTTTTTATAGTGTATCCTTAGCAGGTAGATACATATTTTACCACCACTGAGTATTCCCAGTAATTTCGAAAAACCTTAGCGCACAGTGCGGTAATTAGGTCGAATACAGTAATTATCATGGAGATTGATCATGACATTATTTCTGTATGTTCATTCTCTCCTTCTGCTGATTCAAGAAGTGCAGTTGCCAGTTACTGACAAAGTATGTGCACAAGCACTGGTTATCTGCTTAGAGGACAAAGTGTGCTCAGGATAAGTGTGAATAGCTTAACTGACCTGCTCGATATGACCTTAACAGTGTTGACTGAGCTGTAAAACTCCAACATATCACATTTTCTACAGCTTAGACCAGTAGGTATCGGCATGTTTTCTTATTTTTCTATGAAAATTTTATGTCATGTCATGTGTCTGCAGCATGATATTTCAGTGACATGGCACTCTAAATGTGAGCATTGGCCTCCCTGTCACATCCAGACACCATTGGTATTTGACTCAATGATTGTTGAAAGTGACATAAAACCCGAATCAAACACATCAGAGAAATATTAAAATGGACTTGTGGGAAGTTTACAGGAGACATGTCAAGGCATTTCCAATGAGTACCCACAACACATATTTTTATGGAGAATTTATAAGAAAAATGATCCCAGATTTATAACCCAAAACAAGTTCCATAGCTCTTGATAAGATGGTTTTTTCAATCCAAAAGTATTGATATTTTTCTTATTCCTACGTGAAAATGTATGTTGTGGATACTCATTAGAAGTGCTTCGCCGAGACGCTTGTAATGAGTACCCACAGCATATGTTTTCGTGCAGAAATAAAAAAATATTTATCTGATACCCACTCTTATCTAGACCTGTAAATTTAGTTCTCTGTTTAGGACAAGCATGGTAAAGAGGTATGGTATCTGAATATTAAGGGTAAATAAATTATGGAAAGCCGTTATGGCTTTAATAAATGTTATGTAGTCCATGGCTCCAGATAAGGTACTTTATTCAACAGAAAAGTGCTGATATTTTTCTTATTTCTCCATGGAAACATATGTTGTGGGTATTTATTAGAAGCACCTCGGTGAGGCACTTCTAATGACTACCCACAACATATGTTTTTATGGAGAAATTAGAGAAATATTATGTGGATACCAACTCTTATATTGGGCTATGGTAGTCACCAAAATGTTACTTCACGAGAAGATTCATATTGAAGAAATAGAAAAAATTCATACTTTCTGCCCTACTATACAGTGTAAGGATTTTTTTCTGAGGATTACCTTTTCTGTACATTTATATTCCAGATTCAGCCCTCTTTTCTGCGACCAGCAATAATGCTGTGGATAAACATCGTGAGACACAGCTGCAGTTACAACGGAAGTTGCAGGAGAAAAAGCTCCTGGAAGAGCAGAAGCGTAAAATGAATTCAGTACGAGAAGAAAATGAACAGCAGCTGAAAACAGGCAGGAAAACACCTCTTACCCCAAGAGTTCCTTCTAGAACCTCAGCTACTTTGGAACATAAAGCACAAAAAATTCCATCCACACCAAGTCCACTGCCTCTGCAGTCTCCTAGAAAATTTAAGTCTGGCCGCTCACCCATTCAAGCAGAGGGACATGTTCAACCTCTAGCTTTAAGTCAGTCAAAGACTGGTATTCATGAAAAATCAGGGTCTGAATGCCTTAATGTTGAGCAAAATGTCGATAAACATAATACAGAGAGAAAAAGTATAGAGGAAAATTCAAAGTCTACCGAAGATGATATACTGATGCATTCAAGTGAACATCCAAAGATTTTGGATGAAAATGTTTTCACTTTTCCAAAATCTGTAAACGAAATAACAGATGATAGCAAAACACCAGAATATATTGAAATGGAAGTTGAAGACACACCTAGTCATGTTAGAAGGATTGATTTTGGTAAGATAAAAACCATTCACGAACATACTGAGGTACTAACTGAAGTTAGTTCAGAAACTAACAGTGTCAGTAAGATACTAAGTAAGACTGAACAAAAGATTCAGAAGGATGGCTCTGGTATTGAAATTGATGTAGAAAGAACAGTTAAAGAAGAGAAAACAGCCAGAGTGAAAGAGTTAGGCTGTCTGTCACAGTCTGCTGGACAAGTCAGTCTCAAAATGTTACTGGAGAGAAAGGATTTAAATGAAAACAGTTTAAACAAATCTTTAGGATTTGTCAGTTCTGTGACTAATAATTTATTTTCAAGCCAGTCTAACAGTCTGTCCAGAAGTGCTTTTGTACCATTTTCACATTCTCGAAAAGAAATTAGTCAGCAATGCTCAAACATATCTTCAGATGCATCATCTTCATTAGTTTCATGCAAACAGACATCACAAGAATCTATGCCAAAAAGTGCTACAATAACAATAACCCCTGTCATCAGTCTAAACCAAGGTGCTACTAATATCATAGACAATGTTAATAGACCACCAGACAATATAATACATATTCAACCTGGAATTACATATCAGGAAAGTGAACTGAGTTTAAAAGATGAAGCCATGGTAGTGGAAAAGAAAAATGCCAATAAGTTGTCAGTCAGCGTTTCAGCTCCTATAGGAACGAAGGCTAGTTCAGAAGAAATTGCTACTACCACTTCCAAAGGTGCATCAGCAACAACTGCCCAGGATTCAAAATCACTCTCATACCATGTGTCGCCAGGTGCTAACAAACAAATAAAGACTCCCAGGTTCACCCCTATTAAACCAAAATCATCACCTCAAAAATCTTCAACCTATGTGAAAACAGGTGCAGAAATCCCCGCATATGATAAACGACCAGTTTCGGCAATATTGAAAGAAAAACGGGAAAGGGAAAAGGCTGAAGCTTTAGCAAAAATTCAAGCCAGTATCAAGCTTCCAACTATTCATTCAATTCCAGGCCTGCAGTTCCAACAGGTGACTCCTGCTCTTACATTGAATTCGGGACAAATAAGAAATATAGCCCCACTTTCAGGAGATGTAATAAAACTTCCAGCATCAGGAGGTGTACCTTCTAAAGATGTATTAATATTTGTGAATAATAATTCTGGTGCTGCAGCAGTTCCAACTCTTATTGCACCCTCTTCAAGTCAGTGTTTTCAGAAACAATTATTACACAGTTCAGAAATGAAAACAATACCTCTAACAAAAGAACTAATGGCACAGTTTAATGATGATGATAAAAACAAAAGTTTTGAACTTAGACAAGATGAAAAGATATCTGATTCAGCTTACGATGGAGATTGTACACCTAATATAGAAGAAATCATTTTAAGTCCTGAAGAATCTGATACCAATCTGAAGGAAAAATCTGAAAGTGATAATCATGCGGAAAGAGTGCATGAATCAATGGAAATAGAAAAGTTTGATGAACAAAAGTCACTTGAGTCTGATAATTGTCAGGAAGATGTATCTGAAGACAGGCTGGATAGCATGGAATCCCAGACTCCAGTTAAAATAGCAAAATTGAATGTAAACTCCCCATTTAGACCGGAAAGTGCTTGTTCGTTAGGTAGAGAGACCCCAATTAAGATCATGAAAACAGGTGATTTGTCTTTGAGTAGGCCAGAAAGTGCTTGCTCACTTGGAAGAGATACACCATCTGGTGGAAGAAAAAGAAAATCAAGTGGCAACACACAACAGCGTAATTTCAAAAGGTTAAACTCTACAGGAGAAGTGGAAGATAACGATAACATTACTAATTATGATCTTGGTTCTAATATTCTACCTTCTCAAAAACATGAAATTAGGATATATAATCAAAGAAGAACACATTCTTGCACCCTGGAACTAGATAAAGAAAGGAAAAATGGGTCTGTGCATCATCACAAGTCCTTTACTTTGGATAGTGGTAGTGTTTCACTTCAAAGCCCTGATATAACAAGCCTTGAAAGAGAGGCATTAATTGATGCTTTTCCACACACAGTCTGTTCCATACCGCCATCAAAAGCTCAGAATATGCAGAAAAGTTCTGTGGGTGTGAGTTCTGAATCCTTTAGAAATGCACTGAAGCTAAAGAAACAGCAGGAGTATTTAAATGAAAGAGTTAATAGCTTTTTGATGAAAGAAAATACAATGAAGGAAACTGAAACAATAAGTGAGCTTAGTTCTAACTCTGAGAAAGTTAATATAGTTATGGAAGAAACTAGGTCTTGTTCAGTGGCCAAGGATTTTAATACTAGTGTAGTTGTTAGTGAAGATGATGGTATAGCAGACAAAGGGACAGATCTCGGAATAGAAAGTGATATACCATCTGATGTTGCAGATTTTATAAATGAGACTATTGAAAAACGACAGTCTGAAAATACCTCTGCACTTTCTGAGCCAAATATGGTGATTGATTCTAATGATCATATACCAAATAAGCATGTTGAAACTATTAATAAGGTGGAAGAAAAACAGCTTGTGACTGACAAGGTAAAATTTCTTGGTGTTAATGTTGTCAATCTAGACAAAGAGAAATTTAACCAAGGAAACCAAATTAATCAGATGCATTATTCTGATCAGAATAAAGATGAAGATCATTTCACTGTGCCTAAAGTGCCACCCTTTAGTTTCAAATTCCGTGATGGTAATATGCGCTTTCCAAATCCAGATGTTTTTTATGGCCAGCAGAGGTGCTCTTCATTGCCTTCGTTTACCTCCCCAGTTAGATCCCCTGTATCTCCTCATGGCAGGCAGGGAATTTTCCAGAGGTCTTCGTCCATATCTCCAAGTGTAGGACAGAGTCCAGACAGAGAGATTTCTAACATATCACAAGGAGCATTAAGACGTGTGGAAGTAAGAGAAAATCACCCAATTTCAATCAGTGTTCATCCAAATTTGAATACAACTGATGATGGTACGTTTGTACGACCAAATAGTCTACCTGTTAGAATAACACATCATGATGAAAAAGTCAGTCAGATTGCCCCATATCTAGCAAGCATTCAGCATAATTTACAAAAGCCACGTGAGACACCAGTGGATCCAAGACAGGTAAAACAGAAGGATTCTCCCATGGAAAAACCTGTTTATTCTTCTAGCCCAGTGAGTAGAAATCAGTTGAGCCGTGAATCATCAGCAGAAAGGACAAGTTTCACTCCTTTCTCAGACCGTGGCTACCATAGTATAGGTAGTAGCCCAATTTTAAATTCAACACCAGTCTCATTGTCAGAAGTAGATGCATCAGCAAACATGAGACAGTCACCCAGACAGACTTCCGGTGGAGCTGATCTAGGCCAAGTTGTTCAAGTTACACATGCATCCCTTAGTCCAAAAGTTAATATGGGCCAGTTGATGGCATCTGCAGGGAGTTCTGTTGTGAGCATTAATCAGTTGAACACTTCAACAACAAGTGCATTTATTCCTATCCAGGGATCCTCTAATGAATTCCGATATGTTACTCCCATACGTCCTATGGCAACAGTTGCTAGCGAAAAAGTGGATGGCATGGTGTTGAATCCAGGCATTCAAGAAATCCAAACTAAGCTCTTATCTGCTTCAAATAGAGTGCAGGATCCACCCCCTTATGAATATGCAGTAAGGCAGTTACGAGAATCTGGTTCAAATTCTGATATCAAAGACACTATTGAAGTTACTGATAAGTTTGACACAGTTCCAATGCAAAGTATTACTGATTATGCAGATCCAGACCCAAATCTAAGTTCAAGTGAAAGAATTCCTTTGCTTGCCAATATGGGACAAGAGTTAGACCAGTCTTGTATGAGACAGATGGGGCCTTGCGCATCTCGACTAGCACAGCTTTCGAGACAGTCAAAACAGAGCTCTAATATGAAGCCTTCCAAATCTCATCCCAGTATTATATCAGCTTTAAATGAACCAGCAAAAGATACTGGTCAGCTGTTTACTGAACAAAAGAAAATATGTAATAAAAGAGTGGATAAAGACTTGCATGCTCAAGATGTGAATGAGAGAAATTCCAGTTTCATTCCTTCTAATTACTTTAACAGTGATCTCATAGATGTTAGTGAACAAAACTTCAGTGTTTCTGAAATGTCTGTAGAAACAACAAGGCAGACTGATATTAATGTTTCAAACTCTAAACCACTCTACGGACAAAGTAAGATTGGGGACTCATTCAGTCACATACATTCCAGTGATCTTGGACAACAGTTAGGTGATGATGTCAGTGTGCAAAAGAAAATATTTAATCCGTCCTTTAATGTAATCTCATCTGACAATGTTCTACCTTCTACATCAAATCTTAGACTGATGCCTCCTGCCCCACGTAAGGTGCTTTCTGATGTTCATAACCATTCCAATTTTTCATCTGATCTTTGTAACTTAAGCCAAAACATTCAGTCAGATGACACTTATCAGGAAATTACTAGACATGAATACAGTCAAAGTGATATGGATCCATTAGGGAATACACTGGAAGATTTGAAGGCAATTTTGTCTGATAAATCTGTTGTTGGTGAGAATGGATTTTATAGTGAAACAGACATTTCTGCAGGAGAAGAAGGACTAGGTGAATTGCTATTTTGAGAGGAATGATTTTTTAATAGTGGATGTGTTCCAGAAGATTTTAAATAATAGTAGTGCTGAGTAGGGTTACATTGCAGAAGATTCAGATTGGCACTGACGTCGAGTATGGTAAATGTTCTAAAATTTTGAACACTTTGTTCCATACTGAAATTTTATCTTCAATGTGTTTGTTTCATGAACTACTTGGTTGAATTTCAGAGAGTGAAGGCCCTGATCAGAATCTGGGTCTGCTGTGTTTGCTTATGCCATTTTGTCTGAAAAGTTGGTGTGTGAAATTTTAGGACAATTGCCAGAGTGAGTATAGTCCAAAAGTTCTAGATGAGCAGTGGCATTGAGAATTGGTATATTCCAAAAGTTTCAGATTAGCAGTGGCATTGAGAATGGGTATATTCTAAGTTTCAGATCAGCAGTGACATTGAGAATGGGTATATCCCAAAAGTTTCAGATCAGTAGTGACACAGAGAATGATATAGTCCAAAAGTTTCAGATCAGTAGTGAATATTGAGAATGGGTATATTCCAAAAGATTCAGATTAGCAGTGACATTCAGAATCAGTATATTCTAAGTCCCGGACAGATCAGCAGTGACATTGAGAATATGTATATCCCAAAAGTTTCAGATCAGTAGTGACATGGAGAATGGTATAGTCCAAAAGTTTCAGATCAGCAGTGGCATTGAGAATGGGTATATTCCAAAAGATTCAGATTAGCAGTGACATTCAGAATGGGTGTATTCTAAGTCCCAGATCAGCAGTGACATTGAGAATGGGTATATCCCAAAAGTTTCAGATCAGTAGCGACACAGAATGGGTATAGTCGAGAAGTTTCAGATTAGCAGTGACATTGAGAATGGGTGTATCCCAAAAGTTTCAGATCAGTAGTGACACTGAGAATGGGTATAGTCCAAACGTTTCAGATCAGCAGTTGCTTTGAGAATGGGTATATTCCAAAGTTTTCAGATCAGTTGTGGCATCAAGTAGTGAATACTATTCTTAATGTGTCAGATCCTCAGTGGCATTGAGAGGTGAATATACTCCAAAAAGTTTCAGATAAGCAGTGACATTGAGAATTGGTATATCCAAAAAGTTTCAGATCAGGGGTAACATTGAGAATGGATATACACCAAAAATTTCAGATCAGCAGTAACATCATGTAGTGAATATATTCTCAATGCCACTGCTGAATTGAAACTTTCGGAATCTACCCATTCTCAATCATTGCTGATCTGAAACATTTGGAATATATTCACTTCTTGATGTGCAAAAAAAGAGAAACATTTGACTCTCGTTACCTCAAACTCAAATGAACCAGATATTTTGGTTTTAGATAACAGCAGTTTGAGGTAAAAGGAGTTGAAATGTAAGACAAACAGTAATCTAAACAAACATTGCAGTTTAGTTTGACATAAGCTGTAGTTCAAGTTATCGGTGTTTGAGATCTTGAGAGTCAACTGTATTTCACACTGCACTGTCCATATGTTAGTAATAATCAAGCTTCAGATAAGAGAAGTATCTAGAGAATATTTTTTCATATTTCTCCATGAGAAAATGAAGAAAATGAGAAAAGTATCAATACACCACAACCTCTTTATAAGACAATTGCTGGGATCCGAAATGAAAACAATGTTATCTGAACAACAGCTTTGTATCCAAACAAAAATATATAGATTATTTAGAAAAATGACCATGAATGGTCATTTTTCTATATGATCTATACATTTTTGTTTAGATACAACCGTGTATAGATTTTATAGAAAAATGAACGTTAATGGTCATTTTTTTTTGTATAATCTATACATTTTTTGTTTGGATACAACAATGTATAGATTTTATAGAAAAATGACCATTAATGGTCATTTTGCTGTAAAATCTATACATTTTTTGTTTGAATACGACAATGTATAGATTTTATAGAAAAATGAATGTTATTGGTAATTTCTCTGTATAATATATACATTTTTGTTTGGATACAACACTTTTGGGGTTCACCTTTAAACCGTCTTATATCTGAACTGTCACGTAATGAAACATCTTATGAAGAGATATCGAGGGTTGATCGCAAGACTGGCGTAAGTCAGATGGTTGTTTTTCCCAAAACTTAATCTCCTCACCATGAAGGCGTTATGAAGATTACAACATTTCTTTCTGTAAACAATGAAAATTTAGGTGCCATTGCTCGTATGAGCAATGGCACCTAAATTTGCATTGTTTACAAAGGGGTCCAAGTTGCCCCTAAACAAGGGTTTCAAAAATATGTTTGAGTTACCATAGTCTTGCGCTCAACCCTCGATATGGGCTTATCTGAAGCTATGATTTAGTGCAGTGTTTGTCTTTGATTAAAGATTTCAGCCAGAATATAGAAAAATGTATTTGCCATTTTCATTGTAAAATAACAACCTATTTATTTTTATTGAAGTTTCTTGCTTTTGCTCACATTTTATTGTATTTTGTAAGTCCAGAAACATTTTAATGATTATATCTTTATATTTTACATATACATGTATATATTAACTTTAACATGGTATAAATTAAGAGTTTAGAATCTTGTCTGAACAAGAAAAATTAGATGTTTAAAATATTATGTAACTGTCAGAGAAAATAACAGTTTACTGTCTTACGTGGCAAAAATTAGCAGTTTAAAGGCTCCATATTCCTCAAAAATAGATATTTTATTATCCAAGAAAGATTCAATACATTGATATATGGTATTAATACAATCATTTAATATGGCACGCGATAGCCTGTAAAACCAGCTTTTGTCTCATTCTTGAAATGAAATGATTTTTTGTCGTATCTCTGAATTAATGTTGCCAACGATAAAAAAATCATTTCATTTTTGATCCAGTTCAAAAAGAGAGACTTGCTGAAATTTTACAGGCTGTCAGATGCTACATTTTATGGTCGTATTAATACTGTATATCAGTTTATTAAACCCTTCTTGGATAAAATAAAATGTCTATTTTTGAAGAATATGGAGCCTTTAAAATAGTGCCTTACATTTTTCCAAGAATATAAGGCTTGACTTTCAAAAAGGCATGACTGTTGAAGTTTGCCTCAGGAGATGAAGGAATGACAAACTCATAATGGTAATGAATGATTCTGACTTGTGGAAGTCTAAATATGTATGGATCATCATAGCCTAGATACGAGGCATACCATATTCAATCTAATTACCACACTGTACACTTAGTTTTTTCAAAATTACCGACAAGACGTTTGGTAAAATAACCACCTAATTACCCTTCCGCTGATCCAAGAAGGGCAGTTGTCAGTTTCTGGCGAAAGAATGTGCACAATACTGGTTAATCACTTAGAGGACTAAGCCTGCCCAGTAAACGTGTGATTAGGTAAACTGACCGCGCTCGACATGACCCCATTGGGTTGACTGGGCCGTAAAACCTCAACACAAACAAACAAACCACCTAATTAGGCATACGGTAAAGAAAAAAAATAAGCTGAATATTTCAAGAGAGGATTATTTTTAGTTGCATACAAGGTATTTTTTTCTAATTTCTAAAATCAGGGCCCAGTTGTTCAAAGCATCTTTAGCTTAACAAGCTCATTAGTGGTCAAAATGTTAACTGTTCTAGTAAGTACAATATCTAATTTACAGGTATTTGTACCTCTATAAGCTCACAGTGAAGCAATTTCTTAGTCTTCAGATTACAGCCCCTGTGCTTTTAGGTCGCATTACCTTGATGGTAGATACTGGTCTAAAGTTCTATGCTTATTATCCTGACCTACATGTGTCACAGACTTAGAAAAAATTTATGTTAAAGTTTTTTGTTCAAACTTTTAGAGGCAAAGTGCAATTCACGCAAGCTACACTGTCCTGTGACAACTCTGATTGTACTTACATTTTTTCTGAGAAAAGAAGATATGAATAGTCTGCTAGACGGACAAATCACAGGAAATGTCAAGTCTAATTTTCTTGGAAAACAAAAAAAAAATGTTTAGAATAAAACTTGTGGCTGTTGTGAATGGCCCTGTAAGGGATAAAATGTAAAGCCTTATTTTATTTTATTTATTTATTTTTTTTTATTTTTTTTTTTTGAAAAATAAGACAAATATCACTACTCTGTTTTGTGATAATTTTATCTCCAGCTTACAGTTGAAAAGAAATTTTGTGCTGCAATGTTTATACATTAACCGATTCATGCCTAGCACCCCATAAAAGGAACATTGGCAAACAGTGTAGACCCAGAACAGATGCTGCAGAATTCCTGTTATAAATGGTAATGCTAAAAAACTAACCAGACACCCGTTAGACTGGAAATGAATCTGTCCAAAGAGAGAGATAGAATGGCAAACAGTTTAGATCAAGATCAAACTGCTCCTACGAGCAGTATGAGCTGAGTCTGCACTGTTTGTTCAGACCTACCTATTCAGATATTTGGCAGAAATATTATAATACCCTGTAACACATATTTTTTTATTATTTTTTGGAGAAAAGAAAAAAAAAACAAAAAAAAAGACTACGCATCATAACTGGGTTATGATAAACCAGCTGAGCATGATATATGTCTTGCTAATAAATTTCAAATTGCTAAAAAGTGCAAGTTCTTTCATGCTTAACACAGCTAAGTATGAAAATTTCTCTGCTAATAAATATAGCTGTAGTAGTTTCTGGATGAAAAAAACAAACAAAACAAAAACAAAAAAAAAAACGTCTTTTCAGGAGCTATGAAGTTTTTTATTGTAGTTTCTCAGTCCTACCTAGGGAAAGTATTTCAATTTCAGGATTGATTATTGGCGACTATTCTCACCACAGCTACAGATAAGGGGGGGTATCCACTTAATATTTTTCTTATTTCTCGATGAAAACATATGTTGTGGGTACTCATTAGAAGTGCCTCACTGAGGCACTACCCACAACATATGTTTTTGTTGAGAAATGAGAAAGATATCAGCATTTTTTGGATGAAAAAAAGCGCCTTATCTGTTGCTATGTTCTCACCCCTGTCTTCAGCAAGTCCATTTTACTACCTCTGAATGTGTAAAATTGCTGAATGAGCAGCTGCGGCATCTGATCTGGGTCTGTATTGTTTGCTCAGGCCTGTCTGTCAGAATATGTGGAATAAGTACGGTAATTTGATCAAATCAAACCCTCTCAGACCATGATCTTTTGAAAAGTGTTGCTATTTTTATGTCCCCCAACCTACAGGAAGGGGGCATTAATTTTGGTGCGGATCCCATTGGCTTTGGTATCAGCGTGACACTTTCTTGTCTGCACAATATCTTGTGAACCAGTAGTTGGATTCTTAACAAATTTTCGTGGATATATAATTGGGACATAACAAGGAACTGATCAGATTTTGGTGACCTTGACCTAATTTTCAAGGTCACAGCAGTAGAAAAACTGAAAAATTCACAATTGATCGACATCTGTTTTCTCTGAAAATTCCATTATTAGTTATTTTAGCAAGAAAACATGTTGCTATCTGTTAGAAGCCACTTTAAGCGAGTAACCACAACATAATTGTATATTTTCATGCAGAAATAAGAAAATTAATTAACTGAATACCAGTCTAATCTAGTGCCAAGTACATTCAGCAGGAAAAAAATGGTTTCTTTTTCTCCTCGCAAGCATACCATGTTCGACCTAATTGCCATACTGTGTGCTTAGGTTTTTCAAAAATACTGATAAAACTTGTGGTAAAATATGTATCAACCAATTTAGGGTACACTATTAAAAAAAAAAAAAATAGCTAAGACTCATCAAATGATTCTTATGCGATGTTTTTTTGCATTTTTTCCCGATTTTCTCTATAAAAGTATATGCTGTGGGTACACATTTGAATTGCATCAACAAGTCGATGCAATTCAAATGAATACCCGAAGCATATACCTTTATAAAGAAGTAGATATGAGCACATTGGCTCTAATCTGAAGACTATGGAATTGCTTGACTGTGCGCTTAAAGCGGTATGTGCGGTAATTAGGTGGAGTATGATACGTTGCGGGCTTTCATCAGGAATCTCTCAACTTTTTGTTTTTTTTATTTCTTCACGAAATGTATGTTGTGGGTACTCATTAATACCCACACATTATACTGTTGTGGAGAAAAAAAAGAATATACTGATACTGGTGTCTGAACACAGGCTGTCATGTTCATTTTTTGAATTGTACAATGTACTTTTGAAGTGTGCTTTTTTTGCTGAGAGAATTTACATTGTTATGTATATTTTTATTACGGTACCTTGTAAAATCATAGCTCTGGATGAGAATTAGTTAACCCATTGTAAACTGAATGAACTTTCCCACACTATATATTGGAAGATTCTAATATCAATTTTAGGTATGTCAGGCTAGGTTATTTAGGTATTTTTAAAGAAAAATGGTTGAACTATTTGAAAACAGTGGAGACCCTGATCAGACGGTGCATTCTCTGGTGTATGATCTGAGTCTGCACTGTTTGCCAAATACCCTTTTAGGCGTCTCCAGACTACAATGGGTTATACCTAAATGAGTTGATATTTTAGCCTGCCTGAGCCAAGGGCCCTGAACACTGGACATAGTTCCAAATAAGGTATGTTTTTCAACCAAAAAGTACTGATGTTATTCATATTATACCCCACCACACAATAATGACGAGGTATTATGGTTTCATGTTGGACATTCATGTGTCTGTCCATCCGTCCTTTTGTCATATGTATGTCTGTCTGTCCATCCATCCATCTGTATTTCATTTCCAGATGATAAAGTAAACATCAATGGATTTTTACCAAACTTGTTATGTGTATTGATATTGTGGAGATCTGGTTTGGGATTTCTAATTTTTGACAGTTATTTGCCTGACACGTGTCCATATTTTCATTTCCGACGATAATGTGTAAATATCGTTGGATTTTCACCAAACTTAGAATGTGCATTGATATTGTGGAAATCTGAATTGGGATTACATATGGGCAAATTACGTCAACAATTGACAGTTAGCTGCCCACCACATGATAATGGCGGGGTATTATTGTTTCACCTTTTTCTTTCTTCATGCCAAGTGCTTCTAATGAGTACCACAACATATGTTTTTATGGAGATATAAGAAAATTGGATGTGAATACCCCATCCAATCTTGAGCTATGGCCCTCTAACTGTATGCTTCATTTAGCCTATAGTGTTACTCAATTAGAGACAAAATTTGAAATAAGCTTTTCACATACATTTTTATAGCTGTTGATGAGACACCTTTTTCAACCAAAAAGTATCTATATTTTTTTTTTATTTCTCGACACAAACATATGTTTGGGTACTCATTAGAAGCGCCTCACTGAGGCGCTTCTAATGAGTACCCACAACATATGTTTCGACAAGAAATAAGAAAATTATTTGCCGGATACCCTCTCTTATCTAGACCTATGATTTTGTATTTAATCCATTACGAAAACACACCTATTCAAATATATAGAAAATTTCACCTCCAAAAACTGAAAATTTTCAGATGAAAAAGTCTAAAATATTTCATATTTCTGCTCAAAACATAGAATGTGGGTACTCGTTAGAACTGCCTCAGCGTGGCTGTTCTAACGAGTACCCACACGTATTGAGCAGAAATAAGAAAAAAATGTATACCCCTGTAAACCCCAGTTTTACTATATAAAAGTGGGGTTTAAGGGGGTCAAAATTATATAGGCATGTTTTCGTGATGAATGGTGTAATTTACAGAACCAAATTTAGTTTATGCTTAAAAAGTGACCTGAACAGAGCAAAAACAAAATTTTTAATGAAATATGAAAATCCATTCTATAGGGCTGTATCGGTGATCATTCTCATGAATAAATTTTGTCAGGAACATATGTTTCATAAATTCATTTTGATAAATTCATATTGAAAAAGATATTGTGAAACTGCAGTTTAAAAGGGAGATAATAAATCAGTTTTAGTGAGTATTCACCACAAGTTTGTGGAAAAATAAGAAAATCCAGAGCTGTGAAAATAGTCATCCTGTTTGTATGTGTGTTCATGACTGATAATACCGATTACCCATAGGTCCATTTAGGAGTGGTTCTCCACATAATATTTCTTTCTTATTCCTCCATGAAAACATATGTTGTGGGTAGTCATTTGAAGTGCCTCTGTAAGGTGCTTCTAATGAGTACCCACACCGTATGTTTTTGTGGAAAAAGAAGAAGAAAAATATTTTTTTTGGAGAAAAAAAAAAAATCCACCTCATCTGGAGCTGTGATAATGTCTTGTTGATTTAACACTTTGCATGCTGGGTAAAAATTTCAGCAGACGACATTTTGAAATTTTTTTTTTATTTTTTTTTTATTTCCTAGAAAATAGGTTCTGACACTTTATGCAAATTGTCTCCTTTCTAGAAAAAATAAGAAAAATATCACCAATTTGATGTCTGCCCATAGCGTGGTCTAAGTGTTTAATAATATCTATTTAGTTTTGTATTGTTAGTCAATTGTTACAGTAATTCCATGTTGTATTGTGAACATTGTCATAAGAATGTGGCATCGGATCAGGGTCTACACTGTTTGCATTAAATACAGGAATACAAATACATGTATCTGTAAAACTTGGTAATAATAAAAACTACTGTGCTTTCGACATCTTTCAGAAAGTCGTCTTTTGCTTGGCGCATTACACAGAAGAAGTAAATTTGCAAACTTTTGTCATGATTTAAAGCAAAACCATTTGTCGTAACTACTTATGGATAAAAAGTTTTTATTCTAGTCATTGGTTTTTAAAAAATCAAATATTTTCACTTTTTCTCATGATAAAAACAAATGCAAATTATGCAGAAATCTGTAGGGTAGATAACTTGGAGCCAAATTTTCAACAAGTTCTGCTTGTTCTTTTTTTCTGAAATTTTCACAATGTTGTTGTGAAATATCAATAATTAAAATTCAGAAAAGAAAAATAAAAAAAAATATTCTTCTACAAAAAATCCAGTTAATCACTTAACTATAGAAATTGCATAGGTCAGTAAATTTAATTTTACTGTAAAAATTTGAGAACAGAACACAGAAACAGAAAAGACAAATGGTTTGTGATAACATAGGGTCAATCAGAACAAAATATTTTCATTTAAAATAAAACGCCAAACAAAAACTTCTTTCCGAGAGATGTCGAAAGGACAGTAAGCAGACACCCTGCTGTTGGAAAGAGACCAGTCCAAAGAGTTGTGGTAGAAGAGTCCACTCAATGTAAATGGGTTAAATACAGTGAGAGGATATCCAAGTATTTAGGATAAACATGGTAATAATGAAATCTCCTTAAACAAAGCGGACTCTTCCCCTCTCTCATTTGAACAGGTTTATTTTCTATTTAAGAGATGTTTGTTTTATATTTTGGACGGGTTTTTTTAAAAAATCAGGGCCCATTTGTTCAAAACTTTGATTATCAAATATGGCATGTTGCTAATATTTTTGCTGAAAAAATGTGAGTAGCTTTTGCATTTGCTCACATTTTTTCAGCAAACATACCTGTGAATTAGATATTGTACTTAACAGAACAGTTAATATTTTGGTCATTAACGAGCTCATTAAGCTAACAATGCTTTGAACAACTGGGCCCAGTCCTTTAAAATAGCGATGTCCGGGCGGGCAGGCATCGTCCGAGGTTTACGTTTTGGTTAACCTTTTTTCAAAGTTATATGTTACCTTTATTCTTCAATTGATTGTTTTCATATTTGGTAGGGATGAAGAGGAGAACCTGTTGATGTTTCACATGCAAGATAGACAATTCTTACTTTCTTCATTATTTAAAAAACCCGTCCATGATGCCGTTAGGCGTTTTTCTTGTTTCATTATTGCCCTGTATTCTAGAAATTCCTGTATTTAATGCAAAGGTGTAGACCCTGATCAGATGCCATATTATTTGGCATCTGATATAGATCTACACTGTTTGCAAATGTATTCATGGCTAGAAAAGAGTGAATGATTTTTGTACAATGTATTGATAGTTAGTGGTTTTACCCTTTAACCAAGAACAATTAACGGACATTTTTACCTCTTTAAATAGAAAATGACTATGTCATACATTACCAGCACAGACCCATATTAGAAAACACATCCATGCAGTCTGATCAGGTTCTATGCTGTTCATTGGTAAAATGGAAATTGCCCATGCATTTTGTTAGCAATGAATGTAGACTAGTTAAACTGTGCCGTTGTGCAGGCTGGTCAAGGTCTGTGCTGGTCACCAACTCAAAAGGTTGATTTCTGTTTAGAGAGACCCTTTTTTGTGTTCTGTTTTTATTTTATTTTAATTTTATTTATTTATTTTTTTTTTTTTTTTCATTTTCCTTTTAAAATTAGACTCACAGGAACTTTGAATTAAATAGGGAGCTCTCTTTTCGAGGAAAATTGTGGGGCTCCATAGCGCAGTGGCTAGCATTCTCCCCTTTCTGCTGATTCAAGAAGGCAGTTGTCATTTAATACAGTCCATTCTCATTTTCTCGAATTCCAAGGTACTCTCTGAAACACTTTGAGATATCCTTACCTCAACATATCAGAGTTGCGGAACTGAGGAAAACAATAAATCGAACAACCACATTTAACAAATGAATATGCAATTTGATTCCTGAAGTTAGAAAATATATATAAAATAAAGTGGAAAAGAGGAGCAATTTCTCCTCTTTTCCACAATATTTTGTTATCTGTTCTTAGATTTCCATGTTAAAACAGGGACCTGAATTTCACTTTGATATAAGCAGTTATTCGAGATAAGCTAGTTTGAGATAATGAGGGTCGACTACTGTCAAACAAAAAAATGTGCACAAGTACTGGTTAACTGTTAGAGGACTAAGTCTGCCCAGAAACTGTCTGAGTAGGTTAGCTGACCATGCTCAACATGACCCTAGTGACTTGACTGGGCCATAAAACCCCATCAAACTGAAAAATGAGATAATTATCTCTCATTTGCTGTAGAAGATTACCGTTATATCATTTTATGAAAATTTAGCAGATAGTAGTTCATGCTTGTCATACTATGTAATCATTTCAATGGATGACATTTTGTAATTTTTATTTATTTTTCCCAGAAAGTAGATAACATTTATGCAAATTGTCTGTATAGGAGACAGTTGGAATGAAATATCAGATCTTATTTTTCTGGGAAAAATAAGAAAAATATTGTCAATGGTTGTCTGCTGATTTGCCCATAGCATGTAAAAAAAGTCTATTTTGTTTTGTCCAGAAAACAAAGCTTGACATTTTGTGTGTATTATCTCCTAAGGAGATAACTTTTTTGTTTGTTTTTTCCAAGAAAAGGGGGCTTGACATATCACAAATCACCTGCTAAGGAGACAATTCATGTGAATTGTAAAGCTCTTTTGTTTTTAGAAATAATGAAAAATTGTTGCTCAGTTTTCGTCTGCTAAATATTTTTATCATCAGTCTGCAGAGAGTAAATTCTTAGGTCTTTGTCTGTTGTACCACAAATGTGTTGTATATTTTAAGATTTTGTTATTTTTGTCATACAAAGTTTCATTAATTTTTGTCTTTAATACTTTTTAATTTATTTTGTTGGTTGCTTCTGTTACACTAATTTATTTTAATTTATATGAGTATTTATTTATTTTTTTTTTTTGATGAAATAATCATCATCTAGATACATTAGTCCAAATCTTAACCAACACATCTATCTCTTCTGGTCTTTTTCACATTACTGACCAGGGTTGTGGAATTATCAAATTTTATTTGTCCACAGACATGTAAATGGTCAAAGTCCACTTGTCCAACTAAGATTTACTTGCCCGAAAATTGACATTATTATGAAAACACGCCTATTCAAATATATAGAAAATTTCACCTCCAAAATCTGAAAATTTTCAGATAAAAACTGATATTTTTCATATTTTTGCTCAAAGCGTAGATAGTGGGTATTCGTTAGAACTGCCTCATTGAGTACCCACAGTCTATGTTTTTGAGCAGAAATAAGAAAAATAATGTATATCCCTGTAAACCCCAGTTTTACTATATATAAGTGGGGTTTAAAAGGGTCAAATTATATAGGCATGTTTTCATGATGTTTCTTATTTTTGAAGAAAATGAGATGCTTCTAATGAGTTCCCACAACATATGTTTTCTTTGAGAAATAAGAAAAATATAAATCTCTTAATCTGGATTATTTTTAGCTAGAGCTATGAAGTACCATCACGAAAACATACCTATATAATTTTGACCCCCTTAAACCCCACTTTTATATAGTAAAACTGGGGTTTACAGGGGTATACATTATTTTTCTTATTTCTGCTCAAAATATAGATTGTAGGTACTCGTTAGAACTGCCTCGGCAAGGCAGTTCTAACGAGTACCCACAATCTGTGTTTTGTGCAGAAATATGAAAAATATCTGAGTTTTTTATCTGAAAATTTTCAGTTTTTGGAGATAAAATTTTCTATATATTTGAATAGGGGTGTTTTCGTAATTTTGTCCCAGGACAAGAAAATTGATTTTTCTTACTTGTCCATATGCACTGGGTGTTTGCTTGGTCCCAATACAAAACGTTTTGTTTCTGAATTTTCTATTTATACATGCAGATTATAGGTCCCAATAGGAAATGATTTTCTCCTACTCAGGTACCAGATTTTTTTCTACAATTTTCCAGGAATTTGGACAATGATTTTTTCTTACAATCATTGGTGACGTCATTAGAGGAATTTCGTTTTAAAAAAATTGTGGATTATTTTCATTTGTATGAATAAAATGTTGTGTCAGTTGTTTAGGAATGAACAGTTTTATAAAAGTAATATACCTTTTACACGACAGTTGAATAGAAATTGCTAAAAAAAAGTTTGTAGGAAAAAACCTTGTTCCATAAAGTCAGAAAAAAGTCGTTCAAAATTGGGACTTAGCAAGTACTCACTATTACGGAAAAGGGACAAGTGGACAAGTCGGACATGGTATTTCTACAGCCCTGTCATTGGCCATAGCTCTGAATATAATGTTTTCTTGAAGAACTAAACAAATTTTTTGCTGTACATGTCACATTATTTCTTCCTAAAGACAAAAAAATGTTAGAATATCTCATTTTAGACTGAATAAACTCTCCCACATTATACATTGGAAGAGTCCAATTTCAATTTTAGGCATGTCAGGCAATGTAATTTAGGCTAACAGTGGAGACCACTTGCCAGTAACCCTTTTCAATGTTTTCATGAAGAAAATAGAACATACAGTAAAACCTCATTACAGCGACAATATTTGTTCCCAAAGCTGTTGCCATTACCGTATTCGACCTAATTACCGCACTGTGCGCTTAGGTTTTTCAAAATTACTGGGAACACTCAGTGGTGGTAAAATATGTATCTACCTACTAAGGATACACTATAAAAAAGATCAGAAAAGGATTATACGATTTTTTTCTGACTTTCTTTATAAAGGCATATGTTGTGGGTGCTCGTTTGAATTGCATCGACAAGTCGATGCAATTCAAATGAGTACCCACAACATATGCCTTCATAAAGAAGTAAAGAAAAAGTACACTGGTTATAATCTGAAGACTACGGAATTTCTTGACTGTGCGCTTATAGGGGTATGTGCGGTAATTAGATCGAATATGGTAAAATGAGTTCGCTGTTATAAAGAATCCTTAATGGACAGAATAATATGGAATACATATGTATTCTTAATTCTTATTTTCTCATAGAACATATTATGTTTTGGATATTTGTTAGAATTGCCTCAGTGAGGCAATTCTAACATAACCAAAACATATGTTGCTTGAAATTGCTAGGCAATATTCCTGCATAATTTCTCATTAACTGTCACCTCTTGAGCGAAGGCTTTGTGACATTCAAATTGTCCTTATAACGAATTTTGTTTTTGTATCGAGTGTCAGTATAAAGAGGGTTGACTGTATAATGTCTATATTTACCTTGTATGTGTAACTCGTTATTTTAAAATACTCATTGAAGTTGCCGCTCTGGAGCAGTTTCATATCAGGAGATAAGAGGGGGTTTCCTCATAAATATTTTCTTATTTTTCCTTGAAAACATACGTTATGGGTACTTATTAATAATGCTTTGGTGTGGTACTTCTAATGAGTACTCACAATAATGTTTTCATGGGAAAATAAGAAAAATATCCATACTGTTTAGTTGGGGTGGTGGGATGGTGCGAATGTTTCATGTATCTTGCGTCACTGGGGCATCCAACTGATATTGGCTTACAGTTGGGCAAGGTTTAGCAGATAAGGGTAGAGGGGAATGTTTTTATTTCTTCTGTTTCTTCACTTTCACTCCTGTTCCTCATTCTTCCTGTTCTTCTCTTTCATCTTTTCCACTAATTCTTCTATCTCTTTTCTCCCTTTCTCTGGGAGATGACACAAAATGACCCACAAGGGTTGACCTGTCGACAAACCCCAACACAATTGATCATACTGTTTGTTTGAAAAAAAAAAAAAAACACCTATGATTCAGCTGTGAGTTCTTATAAATAATCACAACATATTGTTTTATGGAGAAATAAGTTTACTTCAATGCATTTTTGGGTAGATCGTTTATAATCAAGCCCTAGATAATACACTAAAATTTCCTTAAGGTAGTTGTCCATGTGATCATCATTGACCAATGAAATCAAACCGGGCATTAGACAAAATCCAGGAACAGTTACTTATAGTCACACTATTCTTGTCACTGTGACGTTAGAGTCCAGTGGATAGTGGGTTATCTGTAAAACCTGGCATTGATAGCGGGGTTATCTGTAAAACCCGAGACATTGGCAAACAATGTAGACCTAGGTCATTTACCACAGAACGGGGCATCTTATCAGGGTTTGCATTATTTGCTTAAATTACAAGAAGTTAAGGGTTAAATGAAAAATCATAAGTCCCCATTCAGGACCATTTTCTCAGCCTACACTCAAAGACAATTGACTGCCAGTTCTGTCAGTGCTTTGATTTGTTCTGAGAGGGGGTGGAGGGGGAGCAACATTTTTTCTTGAGCTATGGCTACTAATAAAAGCATACAGTAAAGAAGGAGATATTCTTAACCAAACTGTTGAAACATTTATCCATTGTTGACTGAATGAACTCCCCCATACTTTATATTGGAAGAGTCTAATTTTGATTTTAGGTATGTCCAACTATGGGATTTAGATATTCCTAGAAAAAAATAGTCAAATTTTTGCAAACAATGGAAACCCTGATCAGATGCCACATTCTGTGGCATCTGATCTGTGTCTGCACTGTTTGCCAGATACCCTTTTAGGGTCTCCAGACTACAATGGGTTAGATAACACTTACATACATGTACCGTATTTATTACCCCTAGTATTCAAGCAGACATGCCTGAGCAAACAGTGTAGACCTAGATCAGATGCTGCAGAATATCTGATCAGGGTCTACACTGTTTGTCGCTCATCTGGCAGTTTTATAGACCCATCAATAGATAGTAAAATACACTTATTCTAATTATAGGACAAGTATGGTAAAGAATTAATGTGTACCAATATTTTGGGTACACTTCTTCATACCTCTCATTTTACATTATTGTCTTTGACTGCCCTAATTTTACACAGACCTGTTTTAATTAGAACTTAAAGGCTCCATATCCCTCAAAACTAGGCATTTTTTATCCAAGAAAGATTTAATAAATTGATATATAGCATCAATATGATCATAAAATGCAGCATCTGACAGCCTGTAAAATTTCAGTTAGTCTCTAGTTTTTGAACTGAATCAAAAATGAAATGATTTTTTATCATATATTTGAATTAATGTTGGCAACATTAATTCAGAGATATGATAAAAAATCATTTCATTTCAAAAACGAGAGACAAACTGAAATTTTACAGGCTGTCAGGTGCCACATTTCGTGATTGTATTAATACCATGTATCAATTTAATAAACCTTTCTTGGACAATAAAATGTCTATTTTTGAGGGATATGGTGCCTTTAACCCACTGCTTCAGATA
The DNA here is from genome assembly GCA_964016985.1 of Anodontia alba. Classification (NCBI taxonomy): domain Eukaryota; kingdom Metazoa; phylum Mollusca; class Bivalvia; order Lucinida; family Lucinidae; genus Anodontia; species Anodontia alba. Next base: position 33,021,252 of record OZ024838.1, read on the forward strand.
AGGAGCCTTTTTTAAACAGCAAAAAGCATTGATTTTTTATCTTATTTCTCCATGAAAACATATGTTGTGGTATTCGTAAGAAGCGGCGTGATGAGGTGCTTCTGATAAATACGCATAACGTATGTTTTGTTAGAGAGCTAAAGATATGTCAGTACTTTCTGGATTGTCCAAAATTATTACATTCATGATTTGGAAGGGTATAGGAGCCAGATTTTCTGGTCTTTAGTGCAGTTTAGTCATTTTGTTCTCTCATGGAGTGGTCTGACTAATACATTTTTTCTTATTTCTGCACGTATACTCATTACAATAGTCTTACAGAGACTATCCTAATGAGTACTAGGAGTTATTTTTAGAGAGAAAAAAGAATAAATGAGCCAGTGCACGACATAACCTACAATAAAACTTGTATGACCAGCAAAGACTCAGATCAGCCTGCACTTCCACGCAGTCTGATCAGAATCTTCGCTGATCGCATGTTCCTTCTACAGCCTCTGGACTACCCAAAGAGGAATGAAGGAAAAGCCTTGCCATAATGGGTGGGTGTAGAGGCTGATCTGAGTCTTTGCTGGTCACGTAGGTCTCTCGCGCTAGCTCATGTATGTCCGGATATCCATCCTTCCAGGAGACAAGATAAGTATCCAAATGAATGTTTTTTCTTATTTTTCCAGGAAAAACATATTGTGAGCCAGCACATGACAATACCTATGATAAGACGTGTGACCAGCAATATATGTATGACAAGGGTTTTCACTTTAACCCTCTTTGGATAGCTCAGAGTCTGTTGATGGCACATGTGATTAGCGAGAACTCTCATCACACTGAGCAGATGCGCAGGCTGATCTTAGTCTTTGCTGGTTGCACAAGTCTTATTGTAGGTTTTGTCGTTCGCTAATATGTTATGGGTACTCATTTGAAACGCCTTGCTGAGGTCTTGCAATGACTATCCTAATGAGTACTAATGAGGGTTTTTATTTAACCCTCTTTGGATATCCTGGAGGCTGTAGAAGGCACATAGAGTCAGCAGAGACTCTGATCAGACTGCGCGGATGCGCAGGCTGATCTGAGTCTTTGCTGGTTGCATAAGTCTTATTGTAGGTTTTGTTGTTCACTGGCTAATATGCTATGGGTACTGATTCGAAGTGCCTCGCTGAGGTCTTGCAATGACTATCCTAATGAGTACTATGAAATGAACCAGCACACGACAAAACCTACAATAATACCTGTGTAACCAGCAAAGACTCAGATCATCCTGTACATCCACCCAGTATGGCAAGGGTTTTCCATTTAACCCTCTTTGGATATCCTGGAGGCTGTAGAAGGCACATGCAATCAACAAAGACTCTGATCAGACTGTGCAGATGTGCAGGCTGATCTGATTCTTTGCTGGTCGTACAAGTCTTATTGTAGGTTTTGTCATGCGCTAGCGCATATGTTATGGGTACTTATTCAAAGCTCCTCGCTTAGGTCCTGCCATGACAATCCTAATGAGTACTATGAAATGTTTTTTGGAGAGAAAAAAAAGAATAAAATCAAACCTGTCTTAAGGACCGCCTGTATTAAGCAGTCGGGGATGGTCGGGTGGTTGGAAGGTGTCGTGTATCTTACGTCACCGGGGCGTCCGACTGATATTGGCTTACAGTTGGGCAAGGCCTGCTATCCTTGTAACAGGTAAGGGTAAAGCGGGAATGTTTTTATTTCTTCTGTTTCGTCACTTTCATTCCTGTTCCTCTTTCTTCTACTATCTCTTCTGTCTCTCTTCTCCCTTTCTCTGGGAGACAGCCGGCCTTGGTGGCTCAGTTGGATGCGCCATCTGACTGGAGACCAGGAGGTCATGGGTTCAACCCCCGCCGAGGTCGGCAACATTCTTTTGTGGAGATTGATCATGAAATATTTTCTACGGTCATTCTCTCCCTTCCGTTGATTCAAGAAGGGCAGTTGTCAGTTTCTGGCAAAAGAATGCACAATACTGGTTAATCACTTAGAGGACTAAGCTTGCCCAGTAAACGTGCGGTTAGGTATACTGACCACGCTTGACATGACCCCATTGGGTTGACTAGGTTGTAAAACCTCAACACAAACAAATGCTCTGGGAGATGACACAAAATGACCCACCAGGGTTGACGTGTTGTTATAAACCCCAACACAATCAATATTAAGCAGTCACCTCTTTTAAGAGGCCAAAGTGTTTTTGTAGAGAAATAAGGAAAATATCAATACTTTTTTTAAGGAAAGTAGCAACTTATCTGGAACTGTGAGTAGTCCATAATTTACTGACTTCATTTACTGAGTATCAATCCTGCACAGGTTGACCTGTGTCTGTGCATTGACCAGTGTGGTTTGACCATTTTATGTGATGACCTAAGAGTGAAAGTTTTAGTGCGGTTACCTGATTGCATTTTAGTGATTGGATGTCAGACTGTTTATTTACAGGGCTCCCAATTAGTTTTAGTTTGGATATAGAAGAAAACACTGGTGCCCTAAAAATTGGTACCCTAAATACTGGTCCCTAATTTCTGTAAATATTTGGATGCTGAGAACTTGTGAAGCATCCAGTACCATATTTACAGAATATATTCTAACAATGCGAGATGAGGACATTATGCTAGTACGTTTTTCTTCTTTTGGATAATTGTCAGGATTCTCAAATGAAATGTACTGTTGACCAGCAATGTTCTCGGGAAGAAAAACAAATCTGAACTCCTTTCTTATCTGGAGCCCTGATTATTTATTGTGCTAGTTAGCTGAGCTGTGTGAAATTATGAAAAGGCCTTCTGTCATACATGTAACATGCACTGATGCAGAGAATTTTTAACGAGGAGTATAAGATGATAATTCTGGGATAATTTTCTCCAGTTCTTCATAAAAAATATATGTTGTGGGTACTCATTGGAAGCATCTTGGCGAGGCGCTTCAAATGAGTACCTGCAACATATGTTTTTATGAAGCAATAAAAAAAACAATCCTAGAATCATCGTCAGATACTTCTTAACAAGTCCTCTGACGTATCTATTCCCATTGTTTATCTTGAGTAAAATCAGCAGACGACAAGTTGATGATAATTTTATTCTTAATTTATAATTTTTTCGTAATTTTCCCAGAAAATAGTGCTCGATATTTCATACAGTTTGAATGAAATTTCAAGCCTTACAGGTGGAGAAAAAAATAAATAATAAGAAATGAAATAAACAGGTAAATAATAAGAATGTTTCAGAGTGTCATCTGCCAAATTTTTTTTTCCCAGCATGCAAAGCCATAAACATAAATGCAGCAGGCTATTTTATTCAGGTATATATTTTTCTTGGGTTTCCACAGAAACATATTGTTAGTACTCAGTAGAATTGCCTCTGTTAGACCATTCTAATGATTACTAACAAGATACGTTTTAAAATTATATATTAAGGTACTGATTAGAATTGCATTGCAAAGACAATTCTAATGAATATTTGCAACACATTTTGTTTTTGTTTTTTTATGGCGATATATGGAAAATACTGGTACATTTTAGTCAACAAAAGCCATCATATCTAAGTTGTGAATTAACACTTTGCATGCTGGGTAAAAATTTTATCAGACAACATTTTGAAATATTTTTCCCATGTAAAATCTCAGCAGTTTGTTGTCAGCTGAACTTGGTCATAGCATGACGAGTATTAAGGTCACAGTTTCTACCATTTTTACAAGGGAGACAACGTCTGTGATGTCTATTTTGTTTTTTTCTGCACGCCATTCTCTTCTGAAAAGGGATCTACGGTAAATGTCCTAAAATTTTGAACACCAAAGTGTCTGACAAAATGACATATGCAAACAGTGCAGACCCAGATCAGACTGCTTATGAAGGAGCAGTCTGATCTGGGTCTACACTGTTTGCCATTCCACTAAGTATTTTAACCAAACAGCTGCATAAAAGGCAAAATGTAGGCCAAAATATTCAAAATTTTAGGACATTTACCAACTCTAAAGGAGGGCAATTTTTTGCTTTTTAGAGGAGACACCTTTTCAGAAGGGAGGTAAAACAATTTTTACAAAGTTGCCTCCCCTGAACATGCATTCTTTCCCCTGAAGGTCTTCTTTTAATTTCATAGCTGTTCTTTAGCTGCTATTGGTGTGATACTGGAGTTGTTTTGGACTTTTATAATAAAATATTTATTAACAATTAAATTTTTTGTTCTTTTATTTCTTCATTTGCTTTGATAGGAAGTTTCCACAGCTTGGTGAAAACCGCCTCGGTGGCTCAGTTGAATGCGCATCCAACTGGAGACCAGGAGGTCGTGGGTTCGACCCCCACCGAGGTTGCCAATATTCTCTCGTGTAGATTGATCAAGAAATATTTTCTAGGATCATTCTCTCCCTTCCGCAGATTCAAGAAGGGTAGTTGTCAATTTCTGGCAAAAGAATGTGCACAATAGTGGTTAACCGCTTAGAGGACTAAGCCTGCCCAGTAAATGTGTGGTTAGGTAAACTGATTGCGCTTGACATGACCCCATTGGGTTGACTGGGCCGTAAAACCTCAACACAAACAAAGAAAACAGGATATTGCTTTCCGTATTTGAACAGTCTGGCCTGACAAACAGCATTTCCCTAGATCATAAAAATGTAATATCTGATCATGGTCTACACTGTTTGTCTCTCATCCATTAGTTTTGTTTTTTTTTGAAATCTTTACCCTGGTCCTGCTATACCCAGATATGCCTTGCCTTTGCCTGCTGATCAGGATCTGCACTGTTTGTTATTAAGTGCCGTATTCGATCTAATTACCGCACATACCCCTATAAGCGCGCAGTCAAGAAATTCTGTAGTTTTCATATGGCAGTCAATATACCTTTTGTTACTTCTTTATAAAGGCTTATGTTGTGGGTACTCATTTGAATTGCATCGACTTGTCGATGCAATTCAAATGAGTGCCCAGCACAACATATGCCTTTATAAAGAAACTCAGAAAAAATGGCATAGTCATCATCAAATGAGTTCTTTTCTGATCTTTTTTATAGTGTATCCTAAGTAGGTAGATACATATTTTACCACAAATGAGTGTTCTCAGTAATTTTGAAAAACCTGAGCGCACAGTGCGGTAATTAGGTCGAATACGGTATATGGATTTTGTATCAACAACCTGGATCAAGTAATCTGATTGGCTGAAAATTAGTAGGGGGCACGGTATCTTAATTTGTTCAAGGGTTAAGGGTAAATATGGTAACTTCTATGGAATCTGATTGATTAAAATTAGAAGTGGACACGGCATCATGATCTCTTGAGTGCATTCATCCACATTTGACCTTGACCTATATTTCACGGTCCATTAGACATGCTGCATTGTCTTAGTAGTTTATTAGATCATCATAAATCTTGGTCAGAATGTTTTCTTCATAATTTCTAGGTCAGGCTGTATAAGTGCTATGATACTCGGGTGAGCATTACATGGCCGTACTTGTTATTACAAGTACTATGTTGAATAGAAATTTCTGTAGTTAATGTAGCGTCTAACCAGGGTCTGAATGCATAAACATCAACTAATAAAAAAAATATTTCCTTCTTTACCATAGGGGCTGCTCGAAAAGGAAAAAAAAAAAACATACATGTGTCTTCCAAAATAGGAGCTACTCTAAAAGGAAAGAATTCGCTCCCTCTAGGGTAGTAGTCTCTATTTTGTAGTCTCTATTTTGGAAGCAAAACTGGTGGGTTTTGTTTTTTTTTGTTTTGTTTTGTTTTTACAAAATTTTTCCTGGCTGTGTGTCAATTCTGTTCTGGCTGGAGCACTACGCATATGTTCAGTAACCTGTGGTATGGATTCTTTTCTTGAGTTCAGCAAAGTCCACCCAGGAAATGCCACAATCACGAAGCACAGTGATCCCGAGGTACCAAAAGAAGAACAAATAAGGATAAACTCTACATATAAAACCACAGATGCACAAAGAACTGCTTTTGAACAGTCAGTAAGAAAACAACTCTGCGTTCGACATCTTTCAGAAAAACGATTTTTGCTTGGCTCTTTATACAGAAGAAGAAAATTTGCAAACTTTTGTCATGATTTAACCCTTGTCCTGCTGAACCCGGATATGCTCTGCATTTGCTACCAGTGTAGATCCAGATCAGTTGGCTTCTGAAGAAGCCAACTGATCTGGATCTGCACTGTTTGCCATTTAGAATCTGAATTTGTGTCAACAAGTTGGATTAAATAATGTGATTGGTTGAAAGTTAGAAATGGGCATAGCATCTTAATTTATTCAGTATGACAAGGGTTAATGCAAAACCATTTGTCATAACTGCCTATTCACAAAAAATACCTACATTTTAGTCATTGTTTTTTGTTGTTGTTGTTTTTTTTAATGAAATATTTTCACTTTTTTTCCATTGTTGAAATGAATGTAAGTTATACAGAAATCAGTAGGGAAAGTAATTTGGAGGGAGATTATCAACAAATTTCTCTTGTTCAAATAGTCTGAAATTTTTTCAATAAGTAAAATTCAGCAAAGAAAAGTAAAAAGTATTTTCTTAGACAAAAATTTAAAAAAAATCATTTTACAATAGAAATTGCTTAGGTTGGACCAATTTTTTGCCGCAAATTTAATTTTAGGGTAAATAATTGAGAACAAAACACAGGAACAGAAAAGACAAATGGTTTCTGTTAAGATATTAATCAGAGCAAAATATTTTCATTTAAAATAAACCACCAAGCAAAAAAAATGTCTTTTTGAGTGATGTCGAAAGGACAGTACAAGTGGGGCAGGGAGTGTGGGAGACTTTGCTCCTGCTAGTTTTGCTCACGTGAAATATCATCCTCAATTTTGATGCAGCTCCAAATTACTATATGTTCGATCCACATGGGGGTCCTGTACCTCATTTTGTGAAAAATTGCAGTGAAATGCATATAATTAAAAAACACTGTGATGAAACATAGCAAAGGGCCCAAAGGCAAACTGAAGCCAGAACACAAGAAATTGATAGTCAGGTGTCGACCAGCTGAAACTGATTGAGGGCAGATCTGTCATTTAGTCTGAGGACCGACCCACTGTTGTAGGCCTATATAGAAAGAGATCAAATGCCAGGGACATTGGCAAACAATGTAGACCCATACCAGATGTTGCAGACTGCAGCATCTGATCAGGGTCTACATCGTTTGCATTAAGTTCAGGCATTTCTACAAAACATAAAAATAATAAAAATATAACCAGACACCCATCATATAGGAAATGGACCTGTCCAAAGAGTTAAGGTAGAAGAGTCTACTCGGCATAAATGGGTAAGAGAGGGAAGCAATGTTATAATTCAGTTAGCATGGCAATGCAGCTTGCCGCAGAGAATCCCTGTGGTAACCATCTTAAATTTATATGAATGGAATGAAACCAGGGAGCACATTAGCATAATTTATGAAGGGAGTGTGAGTTTCTTGTCTTTTCAATTCAACTTAACTTTTGCCGTTTTAGCTACACATAACTGTTCAGTTCAAGCTAACATAGGAAAGACAAAGTGATTGTAGGTGGTGACACCTTCACGTGTCGGTAGTTTTATTACAACATATAAATGTAGTCTTGATGACAACTAGAAGGGCGCTGCCTCTATGTGACTCAGTTGCCTGGTAGCATTAAAAATCTGAATAGACAGACAACTAGAAGAGTCTATTACATGGTAACATTTGGGCCGTGCTCTGTAAGACACTTATGAGTTACTGCTATTGAATTAACTGAATCTGTATACAAATATCTAGGGTAGACCTGGTCGGCAATCCATCTAGGAGCCTGCAACTCCAAACTAAAACCTACATATCCAGTTTGTAAAGTCTGATTTGGCAGCTGGGGCAGAGGAAATTATTACTGTGATTCAATGGCCCAAACGGCCATGCAGCAGCATGTTCCCAGCGGGCACATGACCTAAATACAACGTCGCCTCAACGTCGATGCAACGTCATGATGTTGCATCGATGTTGAGGCGACGTTGTATTTACGTCATGTGCCTGCCGGGTTGTAGGGCATGTAGAGCATGACAAAGGCACAATAAAAATCATGGTCATCCACTGCATCAGGGCCTTAGCTCCAGATATTTTGACACTGTCTTGCCTCTGGATCCAGTTAGGGCAGGACGAGAGTGATTTCGACTCTGCGAATATCTCCCTCACTATGATCCAGTTCACAGCGCATGTCATCTTAATCATCAACACACATTCACAGCAAGCACACATATGCAAGCCACACAAAAAGCCCTATGGCGATGGGCAAGCAGTGAAGCAGCAGATGAGGAAACACTGGTAGTCTGTAGTTGCGGACCTTTACACAGGCAGCTTTATTCTCTGTGGTCGCTTTCCTTAAGAATGAAGCAGAACGGGGAATTTAGCAGCTGAACTGAGCGACTGAGCAGACCTTTTTAGGATCACACTGCTCACCCCCTTAGCATGGGGAAGGGGCTAAACAACTGCCTGCTACAAAACCCCTGGCTGGTTAACCCTGATCAGCAGGGATCCCACTTAGCAGTCGTACAAGAAAAAAGAAGACAAAGATGATACCTTTAATAATTGGGGCATGGAATGTGTGCACTAATGGACAGTGCTGGTTCTGACAGTCCTCAGGAAAGGACAGCTTTATTTTGTAGCGAGCTTGACATATACAAAGTTGAGACTGAAGCTCTGAGTTAGACACACCTTTCAAAGGAAGGGCTTTTAAAAGAAGTTGGTGCTGGCTTCACTCTCTTCTGGAATGGACGCAAGAAAGAAGAGCGGCGTGAAGGAGGAGTAGGATTCTCCATCAAGTCACAATTTGTTAGCAACTTCTCAGGCCTTCCAAAAGGTATAAATGACCACCTGATGACGCTGACCCTTTATCTGATAAGAGGCATGCAACAACTATAAGTGCCTATGAACCCACAATGACCAAACCAGATGAGGTTAAAGACAAGTTTTATGATGATCTAGATTCGTTGATTTCTGCAACACCCCGGACAGACGAATTCATCCTCCTCGGGGACTTCTATACCAGAGTGGGTACAGACCACCAAACCTAGGAAGGAGTGACTGGAACTGAAGAAGTAGAAAAGTGCAACAGCAGTCGCCTCCTCCTTTTAAGGAAGTGTGCAGAATGTGAACTTTTATTGATCACCAATACAGTCTTCCATCTACCAACTTGCAACAAGACATCATGGATGCACCCTCGCTCCAAAAACTGGCATCTCATTGACTATGTCATAGAGCGAAGGAAAAACAGACAGGATGTCAAGAGTGACAAAGACTATATAGGTGATGCAGACTGTTGGCTATATCACAGGCTTGTCAGCAAACTCAACCTGCGCATTTAGCCTGCACGGTGACCAAAAGGCAAAAAGTGCCTTTAGAGATTGGATGTCTCCAAGCTTAAGATAGCAAGAGGCAAGCATTCATCAATGATATCTGCAGCTGTTTAGATGAATTTATATTGGAACACAGTTCAGAAGATCCAACTGAAAACTGGGAAGTCTTCAGAGACACCGTTCACTCTTCAGCAATGGATTCCCTGAGACCAGTATCTTGCAAACACCGAGATCGATTTGATGAGAATGACAAAGAAATCCAGGGACTCCTTGAAGAGAAAAACACAAAAGGCGTACATGCAGTGATACCAGCGCGATCAGTATCTGGTAACATTGCCTATTCAAACGTATGTAAGACAGTCCAGATTAGGATCAGAGACATGCAAGACCCATGGCTGAGCAAAACGGTTGATGAAATCCAGTCCTTTGCAGACAGAAAGGATATGAAGAAGTTCTTTCATGCACTTAAGACAGCACATGGTCCCCAGAGCTCAGGAACCACCTCACTCCCTTAGTTCAGATGGAACTAGTCTTCTCAGCAATTGACAATAAAGAGATGCCCCAATGATTGTCACAGACTTGAGGATTTCCCTGTCCGTTTGAATAGGTGGATAACAAAGAAGCTATCTTGAAAAGATGGGCTGAACACTTTGATGGTGTCCGTAATCGGCCATCATCTATCTGTGACGAGCTATCATCAGACTACCACAGGTGGAATGTAATCCGCTGCTTGATGAGTTCCAACTGTCCCTGAAACAGTGAAAGCAATAAAACTTCTATCATCTGGCAAGGCTCCATGATCAGATGCAATACCTGCAGAGTTTTACAAAGCAGGAGGTCCTCCAGTTACAGAGAAACTGACAGTTATTTCACACTATGTGAAGAAAAGAAGCCATCCCTCAAGAATTCAAGGATGCTTCAATTATCCACCTTTTCAAACAGACAGGGAAATCCTCAAGTCTGTGACAATCATCGGGGCATCTCTTTATTGTCAATTGCTGAGAAGATCCTTGCAGGAGTACTACTGAACCGAATGAATGAACACCTTGAACAGTCAGAACTTCTTTCAGAGAGCCAATGTGGATTCAGGAAGGATAGAGGAACAGTGGACATGATCTTGACAGTAAGGCAGCTTCAAGAGAAATGCCAGGAATAGAATGTGGACCTCTACATGACCTTTTTCGACCTTACAAAAGTATTTGACACAGTCAGTTGTGGGGGACTTTGGAAAATTATGACAAAGTTTGGCTGTCCGGACAAATTCGTAGCAATGGTGCGGCAGTTCCTCGATGTTATGCTTGCACGGGTCCAAAATGATGGCGAGTTTTCTGATCCATTCCCTGCGACAAATGGAGTTAAGCAGGCTCCAATGCTGTTCAGCACGGTTTTCTGTCATGTTCACAGATGTTTTTGAGAATGGCGACAATGGTATACCTATTAGGTGGTGCTTTGATGGGAAGCTTTTCAACCAATAGAGGTTGCAAGCTAAATCCAGATGCAAACAGAGCTGCTAGACTAGTTCCTCCTTGCTGGTGACACGGCAAAAGGTGCTCCAACACAAGAGAAGATACAAAAAGATGTGTATTAAGTATCTCAGTCTTCGCGAAAACTTATCAAGTGCTACAGGACGGCTGTCAGTCAGACAGAACTTTTGAAAAGTTTTCTTCAGGACAGAGGGAAAATCTACACAACAGACAAATTTTGGGTTCAACTGATAACAACTTAGAATTAGAAAATATAATTTTAGTGTTAAGATGATACTGTTTTAGTGCCATTTTTACCCAAAACGTGAAGGCAAAAGCAAACGAAATTTAAAAAAAAATGTCTATTATTAAAATTTGGCGATTGAAAAGTGTTGCAGGACAGTTATCAGAGAGGCTGTAAATATAAACGAAAATTTGCCGGTTTTGTCAGACTGTCATGCAGTTTTCGCAAAGACTGGTACCAGATTCGAATCCGGGTCATTTCGCCCGTGGGTCGTTTCGCCGGGTCGTTTCGCCCTGCGTCGTTTCGCCCTTGTTTTTGGGGTGGGTCGTTTTGCCCTTATTAGGTGGGTCGTTTCGCCCGTGAGTCGTTTCGCCCTGGGTCGTTTCGCCCCAATATATTATAAGGCCCATACAGACAAACTGGATGGAGGGAGGGAGGGTGAGATGGGTAGGTGGATAGATGGATGGATCATAGATATTATAAGGCCCATACGGACAGATAGACAAAATGGATGGATGGATGGATGGATGGATGGATGGATGGATGGATTAATTAATGGATGAATGAATGTGTGAATGAATAATTTAATGGATGAATGAATGAATGAATATATTATAAGGCCCATACGGACATACAGATAGACGAACTGGATGGAGAAATGGAGGGAGGGAGGAATGGGTGAATAGATGGATGGATCATAGATATTATAAGGCCCATACGGACAGATATACAAAATGGATGGATGAATGAATGAATGAATGAATGAATGCGTGTGTGTGTGTGTGAGTGTGCGTATGTATGTATGTATGTATATGTATGTATGAATGGATGGTGCGTGGGATAGATCATTTCGGCTCAATTTTAAGGCCCTTACAGACAGATAGTTAAACTGGATGGGTGGATGGATGGATGGATAGATGGACGGACGGACGGATGGAAACAGATGGGCAGACGGAGGGACAGATAGATAGATAGATAGATAGATAGATAGATAGATAGATAGATAGATAGATAGATAGATAGATAATTAATGTCATTATGTGGTTGTTTTGACAGTATTATTAATTATACGAGATGACAGAAGTGTGAAAACACGTGCGCGTTAATTGATAAAGGCGTTAATCCATTACGGTAATCCTTTCAGGCTTATAATCACAAATTAACGAAGGTTACTCATGCCTGTTAATTAAAGACGGTGTTTGGCCTTTGTCTTTGGCGGCAAATGGCGGCCGACGTTCCTGAAAAGGCTTTAATGATCCACAAAAATTTTATGCACAACTTATTTTTGTTTTAAAAAATGCTTTTATGTGCCGAGCGTATATAGAAAAGCTGGGGTGTTCAGGGTTATACATTATTTTTTCTTATTCCTGTTCTAAAACGTAGCCTAAATGATTGTGGGTACTCGATGAAGCGGTTCTAACTTCGAGGCGGTTCTAACGAACGCTAACAATCTGTTCTGAGCAGAAGTAAGAAAAATATATGTTTTTTTTTTTTACATTTTGTTTTCATTTTTATCTATTACATCTATGTAATACTATTTGTTTTGTTATGCATAAATTAATGGGGAAAAATAAAATAAATCAATGAATTACGTTGTGTTTCTATTCAAACCAAGAATCGGCTATAGTAGTTGCGATGGTGTGTATATATACCGTAACCTTTTTATAACACTGTTGTTTAGTCTAAAGCAGTGTTATAACGAAACGTGTTATGAAGAGGTCATGGTATATATGCACCCTTTTTCTGTTTAGTATGGAACAACATATAAGCCAGCACACGAGATTATGGTACTTACCACATATGCGAACAGCCAAGGCTCAGGCGCGACTGCGCATCCGCGAAGTCATGCCAGAGCCTTCGCTGTTCGCACACATGTAGTATAGAACTAGACGAAGGTTCAGACCAAGAATCAGTCATCTAGAACCACTAAGTGGCTGTACATGCGCATTTGAAGAATGTTATTACTGCAGACGAAAAGTTCCATTATCTCGTGTGACGGCTCATATGTCTTCTGGTTGCTGGACTATGAAACGGTGCACGTTCCTCATGAGTAAGGGGTTTTCTCCAGTATGAATCAGGACCCCCCACCCAACCCGCACTCACCTAAACATTATCGTGGAAAAGTCCAGGCCACCGTAAATATCTCCAAACATGGCCTGGCTCAAGCCTTGGTGCTTTAATAAAAAACAAGGGCGAAACGACCCACCAAATAGGGGCGAAACGACCCACGGGGGAAACGACTCAGGGCGAAACGACCCAGGGCGAAACGACCCACAGGCGAAACGACTCACGGGCGAAACGACTCACGGGCGAAACGACCCGGGACCCCTAATTCATGTGACAGCTATGATTTCACAATCAGCATCAAAAAGACTGGGGTGGTTTATCAGTCAGCACCTGGAAAGCCTTACAAGGAGCCTACCATCACCCTGTGAAAGGTCAGCGATTTCAAGTGTTAGACAAGTTCACCTACCTTGGAAGTACACTGTCAAGACTTGTGCACATAGATGATGAAGTCAGAAAGCTAGTGCAGCATTTGGCCTACTATGTGGAAGTATTTGGGTTCGAAGTGGAATCAGACTTTACACAAAGCTGAAAGTCTGCAGATGCACATGTGAAACTTAGACATTTTACCAACGGCATGCCAAAACATTGAACCACTTCCATACAAGCTGTCATGGATACTGGACAACTCGGCCCCTAACAAGCTCGGCCCCTGACAAAGTCGGCCCCTGACCAACTCGGCCCCCACAAACTTGGCCCTTAACAAACTCGGCCCCTAATATTTGTTAATGATCATTAATTATGTTTTAAGTTGAACATATTATGAATCTGCATATTTAAAATATAACACCTGCATCTATATTCGTACCTTCAATGTTATTATGTTATTTTAAGTTATAGCTTATACGAGTTCATGATTGAGTGTCATCAAAGACTCTTAATAGACTGCACTGAAGTACAGGCTGATCTGAGTCTTTGCTTGGCGCGATTTTATTTTAATCTGATTTTTTTTTTTTTTTTATGATTTATTTTATTTTTCCACTAGCATGTCAAATATCATACAACATTCAATATAATAATTCATATAAAGTGTGCTCTTTACTAATATCCATTCATAAATGCTTTCATACAAAATATAATGGCGATATGTAAAGTTTAGCATTACATCCACAGAAGCACAATAAGAATCATAATAAGCTTTTATGCTAGGCGTCTGGAGAGTCATTTTGTTCAGTAACTGTATACCTGGCCCACTAAGCGCATGAGTGAACACCATAGAGTATGTATGTATGTATGTATGTATGTGTATGTATGTATATACATACATACATAGGATTTGGTGTAGCTTTCACGTGTGTATACGCAGCAGCGGCTGCGGCTTATTTCAGGTAAGTTTATTATTATTATTTTTTTTTTTTTTTTTTTGGTCATTTTCACAGTCACATCTTTATTGTAAAGACATGCGCAGTTGCTTAATTTTGTCTTTGCAGGCTCAGATGAATGTACTTTCTTAAAACGTGCATTATTTATTCTTTTCTTATATGTGCAGCATTGTCATGAAATGTGTGCATTTTTTGTTCTTCCAAAGCCCTGCAGTGTCATGAAACATGTGCATTAGCTAAGCCAGCACATGGGATAATGGTACTTATCGCATTTGCGAACAGCGAAGGCTCAGTCACGCCGGTGCATCCGCACAGACTCAACAGAGTCTTTGCACATATATAGTATAGAACTAGGCGTAGGTTTAGACCAAGAATCAGAAATCTAACTCCACTAGATGGCTGAGCATGTGCATTAGAAGAATGACTTTACGGAGGACGAGTACCATTATCTCGCGTCATAACTCATTTGTCTTTTTTCTTACATGTGCTGCATTGTTGGAATAAAGTCATGGTTATAATATTAATGCATCCTTTTGTAATAAACCCATTATTCAAGACAGGGTTTTTTCTCTGTATACCATTATGGTAAATACAAAGCAAACAGCTCCGTCCCACTATAGTCTCAAGTCAATGAACGGATTGGAGGACACTGTCTCAACTGTAGAAACATTATGCCTATATAGATTGTTGATCTAAAAAGTGAAGTTTCCTAATTTGGGCCCACCCGTGGGGATGGAGGTACATGTGTCCTTGTTTGAATTTTCCCTTGTTCTCCAAAATCAAAATCTTAATTTTCTATGTTCCCTGCTCCTCGAAATTACCTTTTTTCTCATGTTCCCTTAATTTTTAGACATATGTGTTTTCCTGTTCCTCTGAAATAAATGACATTATTCCCCTGTTCTCCAGAACCCCTGGAAAGGCCTCAATATAATTTACTGTTGATTTCAGATATTTGGACAATGGTCATGGCATGTTTTGGGGATAGAATGTCGAATGAAAAACAAACAAAACATTTTGTGTTTAAATACAGTGCAACTATCCACCTATCCACCAAATAAAAACATTATTGTACGGACCGAGTTGGTCGGGGTCGAGTTTGTAGGGGCCCAGTTTGGTTGGGGGCCGAGTTGGTAAGGGGCCGAGTTTGCTAGGGGCCGAGTTTGTTAGGGGCCGAGATGTCCCGGAATCGCTGTCATAGAAAACTTCTAAAGATCAAATGGCAAGACGGGATTCCAGACACAGAAGTCCTGAAAAACGCAGGAATACAGAATGTACATACTCTTCTAAAATTGGCACAGTTAAGATGGATATGCCATTTTACCAGAATGCCTGATGAGTGTTTGCCAAAGAAAGTCCTCTCTGGGGCACTACAAGTGGGAAAACACTCCCATGGTGGTCAGAAGAAGCGATACAAGGACACCCTCAAAACCTCCCTTCAACATACCAACAGAGTCATGGGAACAGACTGCACTGGATCGAGCAAAGTGGCGAGTCCTCATAAGAAGGGGTGCTGTTGAATTCATACGAAGCAAACTGAATCAGTGAAGCCGAATAGAAATGTGCTCAGCGGATCGCCAAAGCTAAAGCATCACCAACAGAGCTTTCTTCCTCAGACCACTCTTGTTTTATCTGCATCAGTCAGTTTAGAGCTAGAATTGGTCTCATCGGCCATTTTAGAACAGACAAATAGTAGCAATTCACGCATTTTATTAACCCTTCTCTTACTAAACACGACATTCTTAGCAAACAGCTAGTATAGATCCAGATCAGTTAGCTTTTGCACTGTTTGTCATTAAATATGTGAATTACTATCAAAAACCCGGATCAAGTAATCTGATTGGCTGAAAATTAGAAATGAGCTTGGCATCTTAATTTATTCAGCATGACAAGGGTTAAGATTGGTCATTGCCAGTAATGATTTGGGCCGTGTCATGTGAAAACGTGTCTTCAGGCATATGTGGACAGCCTCGGCTCAGTCTGGCTGAGGTTGTACACTGTCCACTAACAGAACTATTGGCTACTATAGAACGTATGAATGGAGAATGAAGACACAGGTTATACTTTACGCTTGCTTAGGATGATCTAAATTTGCGCATTTTGCGTGTAATAGCCTATATGCCACGTCAAGTATAAAGTGCCTTTAAAGAGTTAAAAGGCACCTTTTCAAAAGGCGATTCACTTCTATATCACAGGTCCTGGTGCATGAATGTCATTAGACGTATCACCAGTAAAAATTCTGATTCTGATCACCTGATGCAGACTATTGGCTACTACACCAATAGCGAATATGGAGGTTTCAAAATTTTAATTTACGCTGATTTCAGAATCAGAATATTTTACTGGTGATACATCAACAGACATTCATTCACCAGATTTTTGTGCGTGAATTCACAGCTTTCAATCCTGCAGTGGTGTTCCACTACAGGAGGATTTTGAAATTGGAAAAGAACAAACCGGAAATTGAGAAGGGAGACAATTTGGTTAGCTAACGACGACAAAGGAGAATCACAGGTGTGCGAAAAAAACCTCGAAATTCAAATTCTTAATTTGGAGAAAAAGAAATTTCAGCCGTTGATCACATAATCTGTCAGCTTACGGATGCATACTTGATGATGAGGATATATAATCTGATTTTGAATATAAGGAACTTAGTTCAAGTTTTATTTTTCTCCGCAAACTTGATTGGAGTGAAAGCGTGGTTATATCCATGGTAGGAACTTTACTGTGCTTTCGACATCTTTCAGAAAGTCGTTTTTGCTTGGCGCTTACACGGAAGAAGTAAAATTTGCAAACTTTTGTCATGATCAAATGCAAAATCATTGGAATTGCCCCATATCACACTACAGCACGAAAAAAATCTTATTCGTCTCCGTTCGTCCATATGTAGTCATGTTTTTTGTTAAAAGTCAAATATTTTCACCTTTTCCTGAAGTAAATATGAATGGAATGCAGAAATCTGTAGACTAAATATTTTGGAAGCAGATTTTCAACAAGTTCTGCTCACTGTCAATTATTGTTGATCAGTAGCCAGTGGTTCTGCTTGTTAAATTTTTCAGAAATTATTATTATTGTGAAATCAACAAATCTTTTCTTAGACAAAATCACTGCTATAGATGTTGCATGGAGCAAATTTAGAATCTGTCTGCCACTTAATATTACCTTAACCGACTGTATATATTCCAGTTGTTCAAAGCGTCGTTAGCTTAACAAGCTCGTTAAGGGTCATTTCGTTAACTGTTTTAGTGGATTCAATATACAATATTCTGATATTTTTTGCTGAAAAAATGTGAGTAGCTTTTGCACTGCATATTTGCGTATTACTCGATTTAAATTTTATCGAATCGTTAATTAACAACGTCGTTAGCTTTGAACAACTGGGCCCAGATAGAAGTATGCTAAGTATGATGATCTGGCTAACCTAACCCTATAAACCATCAGTGACCTTTCAACGGTTTCTGGTCAACTCGTACCATAGTCAACTCATACCTACTGTACTTTTGGTCAACTCGTACCTTAGTCAACTCGTACCTTAGTCAACTTATACCTTAGTCAACTTGTACCCTTTTTTCAAATCATGTCTATTTTGGGTTGTCATATCTTAGTATCTAATTTCAATTGTCAAATTACATATTAGTTGTGAAATGTGATTGTTTGAGTTATTTATTCATAAACCCTTAAAGTGCCAAGCAAAATTTATAGCAGACAACATTTTGAATCTTTTATTTATTTTTTCAGAGAAAATAAGTCTTGACATTATCATGTGAAGCATCTGCTAGACAGATGATTCACCTGAAATGTCGAGACTTTATTGTATGAAGAAGAAAATAAAAATTATTTTCTGCTGCTGTTGTGATTGACGGTTCTGCAAATCTAATACGTCGAGGTACCGATATCTTGTACTTCAGAGAGTCCCTTGAACTTCAAAATAACCAGAGTCAGCTGTAATTGAATGAAGTCATGAGCTGGGAGTAAGTTAGCAGTGTTTGCTTAGATCTGCCTGCACATAATGCATTCCGCATAGCTCCAGAACCCAGAAAAGAGGAATATCTTCCTTATTTCTCCATGAAAACATATGCTGAGGCCACTCATTTGAAGAGTCTCACTGACGCACTTCTAATGGTTTGCCACAACATATATTTCATGGAGAAATAACAAAATATTAAAAATCATGATTGAAAAATAAATACATCTAGAGATGTATTAATTGTTTGCCTACAGTCATTGAATACCATTTTACCTTGACTTTAACACTTAACACGCTAAGGGCAGATTCAGCAGACAACAAACTGAAGTGATTCTTCTACATTTTCTTAGAAAATAAGATCTGACTCTTAATGCAAATTGTCTCCTTAGGAGACAATCTGCATGAAGTGTCAAATCCTATTTTCTTGGAAAGAGTAGGAAAAAATATTTCAAAGTCTCATCTGCTGAATTTGTTACCCAGCATGCAAAATAGTTTTAAAAAAAACTTCCTTTGAGCTGTTGAGACTTGCAAAACTGTAACTTATTTACAGACTGAATAATTTACCCCACATATATTAGAAGATTCTGATTTTGATTTTAAGAAAGTCTAGTGATTCAGATATTCTTTAGATAAAAATGGTTGAACTGTTTGCAAAAAGTGGAGACCCTGATCAGAAGCAGCCTTCTGCAGCATCTAATGTGGGTCTTCACTGTTTGTCATTTACCCATCTATCTATTTATCTATCTACTCCTCTGTCCGTCCACTGTCTCTTTTTTAAGAGGTACGAGTTGACCAAACTAGGTACAAGTTGACCAAAGTAGGTATACAAGTTGACTTGGGAGGTACGAGTTGGCCAGCAAACGGGTACAAGTTGACCAAAAATAGGTACGAGTTTACTAAGGTACGAGTTGACCAGTTATCCTTTGAACTTAACCCTAACCGTCTGTGCAGTTAATGGGCGTACTGACTCACATGCTGAAGTCAGTAAACAGTGGCGGACAGATTCTAAAGTCTAGCCATTTCCATAGTGCACCAGTCATTTGCAACTACAGCTCCTATGCGGCCAGGGATAGCCGCAGCGGAGACTTAGTGGGACTTAAGCACCATGCTTTTACCTAAGAGGTGTCACGGCAATGTGGATTTACCAGGCTGTTGATTTCTACCAAAACAGCCGAGAAAATGTATTAAGTATATCATGACTTTCAACATCAAGGCCATGTTGAGCAGGCTGTTTATTCTACTAGATTAGTCATCTAAGGAGATTAATATGGGACAGTTTTAGCAGTACTTAATAATTGAAAAACTTCATTTCTAGCATCAGTTCATATATATTGTAAGAAAATTGGTTTTATTTTATATGATAGGATTGAATAACTGTGGGGCCAGAAACTTTTAGCAGGGATTTGACATACTAAATGTCCCTGCAGTGTAGGGCTTTGCAGAGTGAAAGTCAGTATCCTTGCTATTCCCTGGCCTGATGGGCGGCATGGTTGCAAATGACTGGTGCATAGGTCAGACCAATTTTTTGGCTGTAAATTTAATTTTAGGGTAAAATATTTGAGAACACAGAAACAAAAAAAAACAAATTGTTTCTGATAAGATATGGTCAATCAGAACAAAATAGTTTCTTTTAAAATAAAACGCCAAGCAAAAAATGTCTTTCCAAGTACATTTTTGTAATGTTGAAAGGACAGTAGTGTATCTCATGTAAGATGTTGGTGTGCAGGCTGATCAGAGCCTGCATTGTCCGCAGATTGCATAAAGCCATTATAAAGGCCCTTTTCATCACAAAGAATTGGTGTCAGTATTGCAAATATTGTCCAAATTTTTTCCCTTCCTTTTTATCTAGACCACGGGTGCTCTCGATAAGATTTTAGTACAATAGATATTTTACCCCTTGATTTAACGCTAAATACTTAACTGCCCATTTGCAATGCTTAACTCTTAAAGCACCAAGCATATGTGTAGCATACAAAATTCTATTTTTTTCAGAGAAATAAAGCTTGGCATTTCATGTGAATTGTCTGCTAAGCAGACAATTCACATGAAATTCCAAGCTTTATTTTCTCTGAAAAACAACAATAACAGCAAAACAGAATGTATAAATTTGTCGTGGGCGCAGTCTTCGTGAAAACTGCAGGACTGTCTGACAAAACAGGCAAATTTTCGTTTTGTCCTGCAAAAATTTTCTGCCTGTCTGACAGCTGTCCTGCAACACTTTTCAATAGCCAAATTATAAGTATCTATAGACATTTTTTCATTTTTTTTTTTTAAATTTCATTTGCTTTTGCTTCAGGATTTTGGGTTAAAAGGCTAAACATTATCATATGAACACTAAAATTATATTTTCTAATCCTAAGTGGTTATCAGTTAAAACAGAAATTTGTCTGTCCTGCAGATTTCCCCTCTGACCTGGAGAAAATTTCTGTCTGACTGACAGCCGTCCAAAAGTTTTTGTGAAGACTGTGGGCGCTTAAGAGTTAAACCGTTTCTGATCTAGTGTTCTGCTGCTGCTCACAAAAATATGTGAATGATATTGCTTTGTGTTAAAACACACAAAGTACAGTAATGCTGGAATACCCTTTACTCCCTCTTATCTAAATCTCTGGACCACTTTAATGTTATTATTTTCATCCGGGCTACTGACCATGTGATTAAAATGTTGTGTCATGTGATCAATAATTGTGGATGGCACAATAATTACCAGTTCATTTCATACCAATTGAATAAAGTGAAATTTTATAGGGACAAATAATTCCTTTTGGTTGATAATTGTTCTTAAATTTTATTTTGTGTTTAAAGATACAGCTTTAAGAAGCAATTTGACTCTGTTGACTGCTTTTCCTAAAATGATTACAGCTGTTTCAATGATATTTCCAATGTCAGCTGACAGCCTGACACACTCACAACCATAATATTGGCCTTGTGTGACCATTTTAATGCCTAGTTTTAGTTAGTCGAATGATAAAATATATATTAATATTTGTGATTATGACATTTAAGCCTTAGCGTGCTGAGAAAATAATGAAACATGCATGTAAGAGTGGGTACCCCTACTCAAGAAGTCATTATATTTTGCCTCAATTTATATGGAATTTTCACATATAATTTGCTGATCATAGGTGGCCATTTTACCGGCATGAGGATGGACATGTGACTAGAAAGTCACGTGACAGTCACATGTAAACCGGGAACCGTTTAAGACACTTAAAAAAAGTTACAAGAGACCAGCGCCTACTGTGTACTATTGCCATAAAACGAATGACATACATACGTTCTACTGTTATTCCTACTTCTTCCTCAATGGAAATGATTTAGGTGTTATGGGTTTTTTCTCCAGGAAATCGTGATCAGTCTGTTGAAGTGAGTGCTGAAATTAATGTCAGCTTCAAATTCGGTATTCTCGGTCTTTATTAGTATAGGTAAAATCCAGCACCCGACTGTCTAATAAAAAGTAGCATGTTTGTATGAAGTTCACTCCTGTATGAGAACACTTGCTCTGAATGGTTGCATGTGGTGTATAGTAAGTATGACAGGCTTTAGCGTTGGCAGACCCTTCCTGGGCGCATATAGTCCCCTACAGCAGTGTAAAGGTTAAATGATCGGTCGGTAAGAATCTCTGATGAAAATAAACTTTTGATGATAGAAATCTGCTTTATTTTTCTGAAAAAGATTTGCCATTTCAGTGTCCGATAAACGAACAACAGATTATGCCAATTATGTAAGAACAAGGCTAGACCCTACTCACCGTTGAATACCCAGAGGTTGTGAATAATTTTTTTTGTGTGAAATAGTGTTTAAAGTGGTTTTCCCTTTATATAGGTCTTCTGCCCTCACATACATTCTAGGCAGAACTGAGCTTAGGGTTCAGTGCATTTTTATCAGCTCACCTGAGCAAAAGCTCAGCGTGAGCTGTTGTCATCACCCTATGTCCGTCATCCGTCGTCAACAATTAGTTTGTTATCACTCTGAAGGTCACAGTTTTGACCCAATCTTGATGAAACTTGCTCAGAATGTTTGCCTCTATGAAATCTAGGTCAAGTTTGATACTGGGTTACTTGGGATCAAAAATTAGGTCACCAGGTGAAATCAAAGAAAAAACTTGTTAACTCTCTAGAGGTCATAGTTTTGACACAATCTTGATGAAACTTGCTCAAAATGTTTGCCTCTATTAAATGTAGGTCAAATTCGAAACTGGGTCACTTGGGGTCAAAAACTAGGTCACCGGGCCAAGTCAGCAGAAAACCTTGTTAACACTCTAGCGGTCACATTTTTGAAGCAATCATCATGAATCATGCTCAATATGTTTGTCTTGATGATTTCTAGGTCAAGTTCGAAACTGGGTCACTTTGGGTCAAAAACTAGGTCACTGAGCCAAATCAGCAGAAAACCTTGTTAACACTCTAGCAGTCACATTTTTGAAGCAATCATCACGAATCTTGCTCAAAATGTTTGTCTTGATGAGTTCTAGGTCAAGTTCGAAACTGGATCACTTGGAGTCAAAAACTAGGTCACGGGCCAAATCAGCAGAAAACCTTGTTTACACTCTAGCGGTCACATTTTTCAAGCAATAATCATGAATCTGGCTCAAAATGTTTGTCTTGATGATTTCTAGGTCGATTTTGAAACTGGGTCATGTGGTATCAAAAACTAGGTCACCAGGCCAGACCAACAGAAAACCAGCAGTCAACACTCTCGTGGTCACATTTTTGAAGCAATAATCATGAATCTTGCTCAAAATGTTTGTCTTGATGAGTTCTAGGATATGTTTGAAACTGGGTCACGTGGGGTCAAAAACTAGGTCACCGGGCCAAATCTGCAGAAAACCTTGTTAACACTCTAGCGGTCACATTTTTGAAGCAATCATCATGAATCTGGCTCAAAATGTTTGTCTTGATGATTTCTAGGTCAGGTTCGAAACTGGAACACCTGGGGTCAAAAACTAGGTCACTTGGCCAAATCAGCATAAAGTCTTGTTATCACTCTAGCGGTCACATTTTTCAAGCAATCATCATGAATCTTGCTCAAAATGTTTGTCTTGATGAGTTCTAGGTCAAGTTTGAAACTGGGTCACTTGGAGTCAAAAACTAGGTCACCGGGCCAATCAGCAGAAAACTTTGTTAACACTCTAGCCGTCACATTTTTTAAGCAATCATCATGAATCTTGCTTAAAATGTTTGTATTGATGATTTTTAGGTCAGGTTCGAAACTGGGTCACCTGGGGTCAAAAACTAGGTCACCTGGCCAGATTAGCAGAAAACCTTGTTAACACTCTAGTGGTCACATTTTTCAAGCAATCATCATGAATCTTGCTCAACATGTTTGTCTTGATGATTTCTAGGTCAAGTTTGAAACTGGGTCACTTGGGGTCAAAAACTAGGTCACCTGGCCAGATCAGCAGAAAACCTTGTTAACACTCTAGCAGTCACATTTTTGAAGCAATCATCATGAATCTTGCTCAACATGTTTGTCTTGATGATTTCTAGGTCAAGTTTGAAACTGGGTCACTTGGGGTCAAAAACTAGGTCACCTGGCCAGATCAGCAGAAAACCTTGTTAACACTCTAGCAGTCACATTTTTGAAGCAATCATCATGAATCTTGCTCAAAATGTTTGTCTTGATGATTGGCCAAATCAGCAGAAAACTGTTAACACTACAGAGGTCACATTTTTGAAATAATCATCATAAATATTGCTCAAAATGTTCGTCTTGATGATTTCTATGTCTAGTTTAAAACTGGGTCACTTGATATCAAAAACTTGTTCACCTGGCCAAATCAAAGGAAAACCTTGTTGATGCTCTAGAGGTCACATTTTTGAAGTCATCATCATGAATCTTGCTCAAAATGTTTGTCTTGATGATTTCAAGGTGATGTATAGTCCAGTAACTCTCTTAAGTTTTTCAATTTAGGTCAGTTTCTCGGTAATTATTGGTCCTACAGAGTGATATTTGGTACTTGTGAAGTGTTTGTGTTTAGGTCAGTTTCTCAGTAACTATTGCTCCTACAGCCAGTGATACTTAGTACATGCATACATCTTAGCATGGCCTCTTGAGTGCAGTCATCCATATTTGACCTTGACCTTTATTTCACAGTCCATTAGACATGCTACAAATATAATCATTTTGAATTTTGATCAGAATGTTTGCCTTGATCAGTTCTAGATCAGGCTCTCAAAGTACTATGTTGCTCAGGTGAGCGTTACAGGGTCATCATGGCCCTCTTGTTATTTTTTATGTATTTATTTATTTATTTATTTATTTATTTTTTTTTTTTTTTGTTGTTTTTTGTTTTTCTTGTTTTTTTATGATTTGGAAGGGTCATAAATGTAATAAATAGTTTAGGTAATGAGACAAGGAGTTGAACATGGCAAAGGCCCTACTACCCCAATTTCCTATTAGCATTCTTAGTATTAATGAAAATATTTAAGCATATATTACTCGGTTTGAGACACTGGCTGTAAATGCCACTAAATACCAACACTAAACAAGAGACAGATTCATTTTTGTCAAAGCAAAAAGGTCTACACACTACAACAGTGAAAAAGGCCCATTTTGTGACATTTTCACAAGGCTAAATAGCCACAAAACATGCATGCACTCATGAATTTTCAGCTATGATCAATAATAAATCAATAAAACTACAACTTGCCAACAGCCACAAATGACCTTCTTCAAAAACGAGCTGCCATATAACCTTTGAAATAATTTTGACAGAAAGTGCTTTGATTTGCTCCCATGTTTTCATCATGTAACATATTGCCAGATAGAGATTGTGATATGAAGGTTGATTGGTCAAAGACTGTATACTGAAGTTGGTTCATTTGATCATTCTATGAAAGGGCACTGTGCTCCCTTTAGACTAGAGGGAAATTCACATTTATTGAAGGTGATATTTATGAGATTTGCAAATGTACCATGCATTGAGCTGTTACATTTAATTACCATTGCAGATCTTTATGTATTATCTACTCAAGTAGACTTTTTTGGGGTAAATTTTTGACAAAATGTTTCATTTCAGTCTGCAGCTGGTCAGAGCTAGATGAATTAGGGGTCTCTTTTTTCATTTCTAAAAATGCGTTTGAAAAAAAAAAAAAAAAAAAAAAAATTCCTGAAAAGGTAGTACTATACAGTATGTTTCTTCACACACAAGGTAGATAAATCTGCAAAAATGACATCAGACCCCTTTCAGCCTTTGAACAGCAATATCTTTCCAATTAGAGAGAACCAGGCATATTAATTACATGTATCTTCCTTGATTCTGCAAACTTCTCTTTTATATTGATATGCATAACATTCCATTTTTTGGGTTTTTTTTTTTCAGTTCTTGCAATTTTTGATGAAAACTCCCAAAAACGATTGAGTTTTCTTCTTTTAACACTAATATACTGTATGTAGGTTGAGTTTTCTTCTTGTAACATGAATAAATTACATGCACTTGCTTCCAGCTTAGCTGAACACCCACAGTGATATCCCAGAAAAAAAATTTTGTCTGTCAAGCTTTGTCATTCAGTTAATCTTTGGCAACAACTTTTTCAGGATATCACAGCAGTGCTCAGCAAAGCCAGGAGCATATTATCTATTTATAGGTGGAAAATTTGTGAAAGATTTTTTGTTAGAACAGCCAGGAGCATAACCTAGACTACAAGTTACTCTTTGGACGTATTTTTTTTTTTTTTTAAATACATCCTTTAAAATAGCGATGGGCAGGTGTCGGGTGTCGTCCAAGGTTTACCTTTTGGTTAACCTTTTGAAAACCTGTCCATAATGCCGATAAGCATTTTTCTTGTTTTTAACTTAATGAAGATAAAAAGTTACGTTATTTCCAGTAATTTCAAAGCTGATTTATTTAGGTTATGTCTCGAGTTATTTCTGAACAGAAGGTCATAGTGTAAATTAGTAAATCGCACAATGTAGCCAGCCTCAGTGGCTCATTTGGATGCGCCGTCCGACTGGAGACCAGGAGGTCATGGGTTCAACCCCCGCCGAGGTCGGCAACATTCTTTCATGGAGATTGATCATGAAATATTTTCTAGTCATTCTCTCCCTTAGGCTGATTCAAGAAGGGCAGTTGTCAGTTTCTGGCGAAAGAATGTGCACAATACTGGTTAACCGCTTAGAGGACTAAGCCTGCCCAGTAAAAGTGTGGTTAGGTAAACTGACCGAGCTCGATGTGACCCTATTGGTAAAAAACTAGGACACCTTATAAAAATTTTCTTATATATGTGTATCTTTATGGTAATCAGAAAGAAAGTCACAGGATAAAAAGTCACAGAATAAAAGACACAGGAAAAAAAGTCACAAATGAAAAACTATAGAAATCATCCACTTAAAAAAGGCTGTTGTCAATAAAATTGAGATTTATTATCAATTTTCTTGATGTACATTGTATGTACTCAGGGATCACTTTAGACCGCGCCCTTGCGCCAATGACGCTATTTATTTTCCATTGCCGCAGCGAAATTTCTGCAGTGCGCCGAATTGACGCACCGAAAATTTCGATGCCGCGAAAGAAAATCATCGGTGCGCCCGGAAAAGGCTGGATACGTTTTTTGGTTCGGTTCGGTTCGACTCGGAAGCGTCTATCCCGGTAAGTTGTGCCAATCGTTTCTATTGGTTTATTGTTGCTGAAACATCCAATCGGTATCCGTTATACTCGCGGTATTCATCTCAACTATCAAAATGGCTTCCAGTGCGAAGCAACAAAAACTCGATGGCTTCTTCATCAAAAAACAAACAAACAACGGCATTAATACCGATCTGACACAGACAGTTCCGACGATATCAGATACAAATGAGGAAGGCCCAAATGAAGAAGTGGAAAATGAAAAGATAATGAAATCGTTCCAAACAAAATGGCTGAAGGAAAACTTTTCCCAATCTGTGCTTTTGGTTTTTGTTTGTTGTTTTTTTTTTGTTCTTTTTTTTTTTCAAAAAATTGTTCTGTACATTTTCCATAAATCTCCATAAAATGAAAGGCCTGAAGTTACTTTGAAGGACAATCAAGCAATTTTTTAGGATCTTTGGAGGACACCTGCAGAGGGTGCTTTAGATGCCAGTGGGCAGGTTTTAGGGTCTTTTTAAGACACTAAAAATGCCCAGTTGCTGCAGGTACTCAAAAGACCCTAAAATTGCTCAATTGTCATCCAAAGCAAGCTTTTGTGTAATTCACAAACAAGTGGTTTCAGGAGAGGTTTTGCAGGGTTTCCTCAAAAGACCCTATAAGGCTTTATAAGACCCTATAAACATGCTCTTTGAGAATCATGAATGTATTCAAAAATGAAATTTGACAAGTTATCATTATAAATCTTGATGTTTGGGCCAGACTAGCTCAACTGTCCTCCAAATCAGCTTAAAAGCTTTTGAAAAATTAACAAAAATTGGTTTCAGGAGAGCAGGTTTAGGACATGTGAAAATGCTAAATTTCGGCCCCTCTCCAAAATTTTCCAGGGTAATCCCTGTGTACTAGATCTACAGGTGTGAAAAAAGCACCCTGTCACTTTAAGGAAAACAACTACCGGGGTAATATCAAAGCCATTGGCACTGCTTCTGTGTGACTCAGTTGCCTGGTGGCATTAAAAATGTGATTGCATACATAACACCATTTCTATGATTATTCTTTCATGACTTTTTACTACCCAAAACTGTGACTTTTTTTCCTGTGACTTTCTTTCCTACATTCATCTTTACAGTGTTACCGAGCACTCCTACCTTCGATTATAATCTGCCTTGGCAGATTACACATAGCTTCTAAGTATATATTCAATCTCTGACAACTGCGTCAGGGAGTCGACTCCTTGGCTCAGTGGTTAGAGCATTGGATTTTTAACTGGGACGACCGGGTTCGATTCCCACAAAAGGCGGAATATTTTTTCAGCTATGCTTTATTCCTTTGTTATGGCTTTCATGTCGTAAGAACAGCAACATACATGTACCACTAAGTATATTAACGGTCCTCCATGGGACCTTGGACCTAATAATACCCGCAGGATTTGTCACAAACGGAACTGCCAAAATATTTGTCTTGGCTTGATTTTAGCACTGTTTTACAGCACTATGGTCATTAAAGATGACTTTGGATAATAACTGAAGTTGTAAAAAAATCTTTTTAAGAGGTTTGGTTGAAAAATGTTCAGTGAAAATTATTAAAATGGAAGTTATACCATCATTTTGGGTGAATTTCTGATGCTTTTCTGCTAAAAGTGCAGAAAATAGCTAAAATAGGTACCTAGGTTTCTTGTTGATGTTTACAAAAAATGTTAAATTTTCCTTAAATATAATTCTGAAGTCTTAAAGGTAATAAATTTAACTATTGCTTTTTGAAAACAAATCTCAGATATTAGGAGTTCTAAATAAATGAAATATGAGCATTTAAACTTCATCATACACAATTATGAAACTAAACCACAACATATATCCAATAAATACAAGATTGTAGGTAAATATGCCAGAGAAAAAAGTGCCATAGGAAAAAATGCCAGAGGTAAAAATGTCAAAGGCTACCTGGAAAAAATGCCATAGGTACATGTAGGTCATAATGCCATAGGAAAAAATGCCACGGATATATTCTTTCATAAGGCAAAATGAAAGTTTAATATGGAATCTGAATATTTATCAGAAGATAAAAGTTTTATTAGTTACATGTATTTCAAAGTATTTATGTATCACTGAAAAAAAAACCTCAATATAAATAAATTCTAAATAAATTTAAATTGTGAGCTTTAAACAAGCTACATAAATAATAGACTGTATGGTTGTGCAGGTTGATCTGGTACTTTGTTGACCGCATATGTTTTTGCATGGCACAGCCCATACTTTATGATGTGCCCAACAAAGACAAAGATCAGGCAGAAACTCTGCACCATCTGGTCAGTCTTCACTTGAACTTGAGGTTCTTCTCTATCAACAGAGTTCCCAGAGAAGACTGTTCGAACTGTGAAAGGACAGCTTGATCCCAGTCTTCACTGAGCATGTGTGAGAAGGTTAATTTTCTCACTGCCATTTCTTCACTTTTAATGGTATGGGTCATTTATTAACATTTTAAAACCTAGATCATTCTCTGGGCTAATTCAGCAGATGACAAATTGATGATAACCAGTTTTAAAAAAAAAGAGAAATGTCATCACCTTGTCGTCTGCTGATTTGTTTGTGTTGAGGTTTTACGGCCCAGTCAAGTCAGGGAGTAAAGGGTATTAATTCACAGACAAGTAAATGGTCAAAATCCACATGTCCAACCTAGATTTGTTTACGTTGAGGTTTTACGGCCCAGTCAACCCAATGGGGTCATGTTGAGCGCGGTCAGTTTACCTAACCACACGTTTACTGGGCAGGCTTAGTCCTCTAAGCGGTTTACCAGTATTGTGCACATTCTTTCGCCAGAAACTGACAACTGCCCTTCTTGAATCAGCGGAAGGGAGAGAATGACCTAGAAAATATTTCATGATCAATCTCCACAAAAGAATGTTGCCGACCTCGGCAGGGTTGAACCCGCGACCTCCTGCTAAATAAGACCACAAAGTGGTAAAGGTTAACCTATAAGCAGATGATGTTGTTTTTGATGTGAAAAGAGTTCAGCTCACTTTAGTCTGGAGACCCAAAAAGGGTTATTGGAAAACAGTGCATATCCAGATCAGGCACTGCAGAAGGCATTGTTTGCAAAGTTCGGCCATTTTTCTCTAGGAGTATCTAAATCACATAGCCTGACATGCCTAAAATTGAATTAGACTCTTTCAGTATAGAGTGGGGGAGTTTATTTGGTCATACATTGTACTCTTTTTGCATCTTTTCTCCCAGGATGCTGTCAAATTGTGTTACATGATAGACAAATAAAGAACTAAACTTGTATAATATGTTTTCGGCATTTTTACCTATGGCATTAATATTTCCTCTGGCATTTTTACCAGGTAGCCTCTGGCATTTTTACCTATGGCATTTTTTCCTCTGACATTTTTGCATATGGCATTTTTACCTCTGGCATTTTACCACAAATCAAATACAACACCTGTGCCATAGTTACAGCTATAATAGGCATTTCTTTTTTTTCTTATTTCTCCTAAAAACATATGCTGTTGGTATTCATTAAATGAGTACTTACAACATATGTATGCTTTCATTGGTGATGAAAGAAAAACCACCTTATCTTGAACTGTAGCCTTATCCTTATCTTGACTTAAAGATTATGACACTTTTATTGTACCTTGTTTAATCACTGCATTGATTTGCAGAGCTCTAGATATACTGTTTATAACTTTTTTTTTTTTTTTTAAATTGCTATTTTTTTTTTTTTCACAAGAACCTATAGTGTAGTAGTCTAAGAATTGCCTCAGTATCAGGCAATTTTATTGAGTACAGACAAGTTGATTCCTGTACAACAAGACTGGAAAAATGTAGATCTCTGTAACCCAGTCAGCATTCTACGTAAATCTATATCGGGCCGTCATCGGCCCGTCAGGGTAGCTGACGGGCCGATGACGGCCCAATGTAGATTTACGTAGAATGCTAGCTGGGTAGATCTCTCTACAGTGACACAGAAAAAATATCTGATCTAAGCTCTGATCATGATTAGTGGTGGTCCTTTGTTGTGTAATGGGTAACATGTTATCATGCCTCATATACAATGTACCATAACTACTGACCTGGTGAATGTGTAATTAGTCCATTCGCATTTTGTCTGTTCCCATTTCTTCTTGCTGGTGTCAGTGGCTCAGTTGGATGCCCGGCCGATCGGTGATCAGGAGGCTGTGGGTCGGCAATATTCTTTCGTGGAGATTGATAATCAAATATTTTCTACAATCATTCTCTCCCTTCCGCTGATTCTAGAAGGGCAGTTGTCAGTTTCTGGCGAAAGAATGAGCACAAATTAATACTGGTTAACCGCTCAGAGGACTATGCCTGCCCAGTAAAAGTGTGGTTAGGTAAACTGACTGCGCTCGACATGACCCCATTGGGTTGACTAGGTTGATTTGGTTAAACCTCAACACAAACACAAACAATTCCCATTTCTTCTTCTCTTTTAACAATTTTTCCCATTCTAGGACAATAGCCCACTGGACAAAAGCCCACTGAGACAATAGCCCACCAGGACAATAGCTGACTTATATGTAAATTAAGAAATTGAGTATGTAATGAGTTTAAAATATAAGTATTCATACTCAGTTATTATATTTTTCATAATAATGTAAAACATATGTATCTAAAGTACTTTGAAACACTTCATGTATAGTAGGACAAAAAGCCCCCTTCTCCAGTTCAGATTCGGGTGGTTGGGTGGTGCGAAGGTGCTGTGTATCTTGCATCACCGGGGCGTCCAGCTGATATTGGCTTACAGTTGGGCAAGGCCTGCTATCCTTGTAGCAGGTAAGGGTAGAGGGGGAATGTTTTTATTTCTTCTGTTTCTTCACTTTCATTCCTCTTCCTCTTTCTTCCCTGTCCCCCTCTTTCATCTCCTCTACTATCTCTTCTATCTCTTTTCTCCCTTTCTCTGGGAGACGACACAAAATGACCCTCAAGGGTTGACGTGTCATTAAACCCCAACACAATCCAGTTCAGATAGGCAGAAATTTTCATTTTTTTTTTTTTTTTTTTTTCATAATAGGACCTAATTTTAACCATGCCCTAACTAGTAATATCATGTACTGAAAGTCATCTTAAAGGTGAAAATAGTAAGATATTGGTTGGATTTTAAATCGCAAGTGGGTACATTCCCACGAAGATGTTCAAAAAATGATTTTTGAACCCGTTTTGTTAAGCAATGGGCTATTGTCCTCCCTGCCAAATTAAGCAGTGGGCTATTGTCCAGTGGGATATTGTCCAGTGAGCTATTGTCCTAGTGGGCTATTGTCCCAGTGGGCTATTGTCTGTTCCCCGTCTGCTCACACATTCCCATTTTGTCTACTGGAAGTAAACACTCTAGACTCAGATTAGTCTTAAGGAAATGGGACTGGTTTTATAGAGTGTACATCCTACCCAGACAATTACCCACCCAGACACTTACCCACCCCTCTTAAACGAAAAGCATGCATTTATCTGTCCAAAAATTGTTTTATAAAATTGTCCTGAAATGTTAAATAAGTGATCTGTAACTTGAACTAAAAGCGCAAATTTATCTGTCCAAAATATGTTTTATCAAATTGTCCTGAAATGTTAAATAAGTGATCTGTAAATTGTCTTATAATATTTTTCTTTCATTTATTCCTGTTTTATTGGTAAAAATGATTTGTAACTTTTCGAGAGTTTTAGCTGAAAATTACTTTGTATCAGAGACGAAAGGATGAAATGAAAGATTTTGTTTTTCCAAAATGATTTTGCAGTTTTTAAGTAAGTTGCCTTGGGAAAATTTTGTTTTTCATAAAGCATAAACGTCTTTGTATCTGAGATGAAATGATAAAATCAATTTT
Source organism: Anodontia alba (assembly GCA_964016985.1). NCBI lineage: Eukaryota > Metazoa > Mollusca > Bivalvia > Lucinida > Lucinidae > Anodontia > Anodontia alba. The sequence continues at coordinate 33,053,972 of OZ024838.1, forward strand.
TTTTTTTTTTTTTTTTTTCTTTTTCAGAATGGATGTTGCAGTTTTTAAATTATTAAATTAAGCAATGAAGAGGTAGCCATCATCCAATACAGTATGCAAACAAAATTTGACACAAGGCAGAATTAGAAAAACATTGAAACACTGTTAGCAAGCAGAAGAAATAACCATTTGAGCAAATCTGTAATATTTTTAAAACATGTCACAAACACTTAACAGCAGACTACAAATGTCATCTCTGTGGCGTAATGGGTAAAACAAATGTTCATATCTTTGTGTCATGCGAATTCAGTCATAAGAAGTCAGAAATACATTATTGGCAACCTTTGAAAACTTTGCACATCCAGGGGACCTGATAATGAGTTAGAATTTTCAGCCAATGACTTCTAAAGACTTTTAAAATTCATCCGTATCAAAGACTATTAATTCATGAAACACAAAATACAATTTTATGGATATATTTATTTAAAATCTAAAATGAAAGAAATGGAAAAGAATTAAAGATTTAATACAACATTAATTTATCAGAAATTTATTATTTTATCATCATCCAAAAATGAAAAAAGCCGGCCTAGGTGGCTCAGTTGGATGCGCCGTCCCACTGGAGACCAGGATGTCGCGAGTTCAACCCCCGCCTAGGCCGGCAATATTATTTCGTGCAGATTGATCATGAAATATTTTCTACGGTCATTCTCTCCCTTCCGCTGATTCAAGAAGGGCCGTTGTCAGTTTCTGGCGAAAGAGGGTGCACAATACTGGTTAACAGCTTAGAGGACTAAGCCTGTGCAGTAAATGTGTGATTAGGTAAACTGACCGTGCTCAACATAACCCCATTGGGTTGACTGGGCCGTAAAACCTCAACACAAACAAACAGAATGTAAAAAAAAAATTAGGGAAAATGTGGGTAATTGTCTGGGTGGGTAATTGTCAGGTTGGGTAATTGTCAGTGCCCTGGTTTTACCCTGCTTGTGTACCTGTTTCACTTATTAACCCTTCTCAAGTTCTCATCTATTTTGTTAGGCAAGTATGGTAATCAGGCATATCAAACAATCTAGACACAGATCAGACTTTATATTTAAAATGTCACAAATGAAGAGTATCCAGATTATCCCTTAAAACGCCAAGAAAATCTGCATCTGAAAATGTCGTCTGTTTTTGTCATCTGCTGAATATTCTTGCAAACTTTCCAAACAACCTATTTTTGCATACAGGCAAATAGTGTGGACCCAGATCAGACTGCTCCTAGAGGAGCAGTCTGATCTGGGTCCCCATTGTTTGCAGAAATGACTTTTAATGTAACCGGCAGACAATAGTTGTGACAATAGTTGTGACTGGCGCTTTAAGGGTTATGAGATATTTATTTTGTCGTGCTTGCTTTTCGCATGACGCAATATTGGTATCAGGTTTTCCACCTATTCATCCGTTCATTCGTTCTTCAATCAGGCAACATTCGCGTCAACCCTAACTTTGACCTTTACCCTCATCCTGCTATTCCTGACAACCCCTACCTTTGAAAACAGTGTAGAGCCAGATCAGATGGCTTCTGGAGAAGCCATCTGAGCAGGATCTACATTGTTTGTCATTCAGTTTATGAATTTGAATGAAAACATTATATCATGTAATCCGATTAGCTGATAGTCAGAAATGGGTGTGGCTAATTATTCAGCAGGATAAAGGTTAAAGTTTATTTACCAAGAACTATAAAGGTTACAATGATGGTGTATCAGCTTGGCGCTGCCTCTATGTGACTCAGTTGCCAGGTGGCGTTAAAAGTCTGAAAACTGAACTATTAGCTTGCACTCAGGGATGACAACTTGATAGCAGTATATCCATATTTGACCTCAACCTATATTTCACGTTTCACCCACATTGTTAATTTGCTTGGCGCAGCATAGACTTTGGTGGAATTCGTGTTCTTATTTCTTGAAGAAAACATGTCATAGTTACTCGTAAGAAGTGCCTCATTGAAGCACTTCTAATGCATACCGGTACCCACAACATGCTTTCTTCAAGAATTAAGAAAAATGTCAATTTTCGGCAAGTAAATCTAGGTTGGGAGGTCAGCAACATTCTTTCGTGCAGATTGATCATGAAATATTTTCTATGGTCATTCTCTCCCTTCCGCTGATTCAAGAAGGGCAGTTGTCAGTTTCTGGCCAAAGAATGTGCACAATACTGGTTAACAGCATAGAGGACTAAGCCTGCCCAGTAAATGTGTGGTTAGGTAAACTGACTGCTTTCAACATGATCCCATTGGGTTGACTGGGCCATAAAACCTCAACATAAACAAATCTAGGTTGGACATATGGATTTTGACCATTTACTTGTCTGTGAATTAATACCCTTTAGTCCCCTTATCTAGAGCTCTGAGACCCCTAATATTATTAAGGTAATTATCCCTGGGGCTGTTTACTAAACTGAACAGGGGATTAGAAGCCAAAAGTGACAAACTGTCAAAACTGGCTGTATGCAATACATAATTGATTGTTTTTCAGTATTTCAATAACAATGTGTTTTGGAGCCAATAGACAAACCTCAGGCAATTAGATCAGCTTGTCATATTTTTTTGTGTATTTTTAATGTTGAACAGTCTTAAATTGCCAAACTAATCAAAACAAAGTCAAAGGTTCAGGTGTCAAGAGAGCTTTCAGTAAAGATTGACTTTGGATATTGCTAACCAGTTGTAAGTTTTATTTATTTTTATTTTTACTTTGTATAGGAATGAAATGAACACAGCAGAGAATAAAAATGGAAGAATGTTTGTCTGTTCCTAAACTTCGTCATTTCATGATTCTAGATCTGTCCGTCACCGCCTATTCATTAGCAGGAGACTAACCGTTAATACTCTCTGGGCAAATAAGCAGACAACAAATTGATAATGGTTTACATATACATATATACATTTGTATGTTTTTTATGAAAATAGTCTTCGACATTTCATACAAATTGTTTGGGAAAAATAAGAAAAAATATTGAAAAAAATGTCTGCTGAAATTTTTTGGTCTTTTTACATATCATTGAAAAGGACAATTGGTTAAAAGTAATATGTTGTTGAAAAAAATTGTAAAGTTGTCTACAGGATTGTCAAAAATGACCTAAATACAGGATTTATTTTAATAAATATAAATGTCTTTAATAAAAGCCCCCAACTACTTTTTTCTAGGAAAAAAAAGCATTACTAACCTTTAAAATGCCAAGAAAACCTGCATCTGAAAGTGTCGCCTGTTTTTGTCGTCTGCTGAATATTCTTGCAAACTTTTCAAACCTATTTTGCATATAGGCAAACAGTGTGGATCCATATCAGACTGCTCCTGGCAGTCTGATCTGGGTCCACACTGTTTACAAAAATGACTTCTATAATCACATGCAGATGACAAAGTAGACAACAACTGTTGTGATTGGCAGTTTAAGGGCTAAATACATGCAAAATGCAGGGGTAGATCCTGGATTTTTTGACACCTCAAACTTGCTGAGAGGGGCTCTATTTGTCCATTTTGCCAGCATTTTCTCAACTTCATCATAAAAATGAAATAATTTAGCATCAGATGGGGGTTCAATAATCTACCCCCCAACCCACCCTTCCCCTTTAAAATTGAGTTCAGACCATCAAAATATCTTATTTTTGGTCCAAGTTTTGACTCAAAACTGGCGTTTTAGCAGCAATGAATTGCAATGCCCCTTGGACCTATATTAACCCTTAAAGCGCCATGAAAACCTGCATCTGAAAATGTCGTCTGTTGATGTCGTCTGCTGCATCTTCTTGCAAACTTTCAAACTTACATTTTGCATATAGGCAAACAGTGTAGATCCAGATCAGACTGCTCCTAAAGGAGCAGTCTGATCTGGGTCCACACTGTTTGCAAAAATGACTTTTAAAATCACAAGTAGAAGACAAAGCAGACGGTTAGAATAAATACACTATAAACGACACCATACACAGAGTACCTTTGCTTTCTGTTCCAATTCAGTTTCAAGGGAGCAATTTAAGGTAAATTTATTTTCTGTCATTACAGTTCCAGTGTGTTTTCCTTTTTTTAGCTCGCCTGTATGGCATAAGTGTTGGTTAAAGTGTTGGTTTAACTTTTAGTTAAGGTTTTAAAAGCTAGATATTATATTTCTCCTGAACCTCTGGATGAAAATTCTTCTTTGGGTATGATTGAAGGAATCCTTTGGGTTAATGTGATATTATAATAGTATATTGATGAACCTAGTCAGTTTATCTTGGGAGATGGATCATTCTCCAACTTCCACTGAGTCAAGAAGGGCAAAAGTATGTGCACAAAGTACTGTTTTAAACAGCTTAGCAGTGCTTGCACTAACTGTCGTATTCAGGAACTACTCCCCAACTTCGAAGAAGTTGGTGGGGCATAATGGTTTGCCTTTGTTTGTCTGTCCATTCATCATGCATTTTGATGCTTGCCATATCTTAACCCTTGTCCTGCTGAATAAATTAAGATGCCACTCCCACTTCTAATTTTCAGCCAATCAGATTACTTGATCCAGTTTGTTGATAGAAATTAACATACTTAATGGCAAACAGTGCAGATCCAGATCAATTGGCTTAAGAAACCAACTGATCTGGATCTACACTGTTTGCAAAGGCAGGGTATATCCGGGTTCAGCAGGACAAGGGTTAAGAATCATGCCTGTCAGGGTTCTGAAATTTCATATATGGGTTCCCTATGAAAAAATAACGGACATACATGTATATTTTTTTCTTGTTTGGCAAATTTCAGAGTTAAGCCCCTTCGAAAAAAAAATCAGAATTAAATCTTGTCAGCAAGATAACTGAAAATGTATATAAGCTATCCTCCTCCTCATCATCCCCATCATCATCATATTTTTGATTAACATGCAGGTACAGAGGCAACATCCTCATCAGTGGGCCCCCTTCCAGGTAGCTGGTTTGCTGCACCCATGGCAGATCTCACACCAGATCTCGAGGTATGTCAATCATGAGGGTCGATAGCTGAGAACTTCCACTCTCTGCCGTTCCTCTCTGTCAGCTGCTTCCATGTCATCTTGGGCCTCCCAAGTTCACACTTTCCAGCAACCTGTATGTCAAAGACTGTTTTGACTGCACCATTCATTGGAGCTTTCCACATGTCCATACCAGCGGAGCCTTCTGTCCTTCAGAATGAGATCCTCAATGCCAAGTAGCGCAAGTAGCTCATTGGACCTGGTGCTGACAATGTCTTGCAGCTAGACATTGCAGATCTGTCTGATCATTAGCCTGTCATTCCGCATTTGCAAAGTCTCACTTCATGGAGCATTGTGCTCTCCACACAAGAGCTATACACTTATCTTGAAAAAGAGGTGGTAGGAAGACAGAACTGGTAGCAGCGACTTGAAATTCTTCCAGGTGGTTTTCACAAAGGTTGTGGTTGAACGTTCACAGCCACCAGTTGCAGAGAGCATGTCTCCTGTGTAGCAAAAGGAAACTACCACCTCCAGTATGTCAGGTTCGACTTGGACTTCCCTCTGTGGTCTGCCATCCAAGGGGCATGCAGTTCCCTGGTACCATGTACATCTGTAATCAGGGTACTTTGTCAAGTGCTTGATCCCACTGCACTTCTTATGCACCCATTGCTTGCAGCCGTTGCAGAAAATGATGTTGATGCCCACTCCAGTGTGACAGACTGAGCATGGAAACTCTCAACTCTGCAGGAGGTCCAGGCATGCAGCACAGATCATCTTCATCTTTTACTCTCAGTCCTTTCTCCTCCATTGCTTCTTTCCAAGTCAAGAGCCTCTTGACACATTCCTGGAGTGATTCAGAGATGATAACAAGGTCATCTGCAAAGAGGTCCTCCAAGGGGACCCCCGAGTGCTTTCTCGTGACAAGGCTTCAAGCACAATGATGAAGAGCAGTGGGCTGAGCACCAAGCCTTGATGGATACTGGCCTTCACTTCAAACTCTTTACTGTACCCCTCACCAACATGGACACTGACATACATCCCCAAGCTAGGATCTTGAAATTTGGTGTGATAATTGGAAATGATGTGTAATCTACTGTTTAGATTTTAAAGGATATTCTTAAAAAATTGACATAGTTACAGCCCTTTGCAATTTTGACATTTTGACCTTGTCAGCAATATATCTGAAAAAGCATCTTGAAATTTGGTATAATGATTGGAAGTTATCTTTAGGTTACCTAATCAGATATTGAAGTTTATTTGTGAATAACTGACAGAGTTGCAGCACTTTGCAGTCCTGGGAATTTTGACCTTGTCAGCAATATATCTGAAAAAAAAAAAAAAAAAAAAAATAAGTTAGGATTTTCAAATTTAGTAGAATGATTGGAAAATATATATAAATTACCCGATTACATTTTGAGGAAATCCATTGCAGTTATGAGCATTTTTACATTGTCAGCAAGATATCTCAAAAAGTATGAAAGCTAAAATATTTAAATTTGATATGCTGATTTGAAATGAATAGTAGATTACCTGTTTAAATTTTGGGCAAATTCCATTAGAAAAAAATGCTGAGGCATAGAGATAGTCCCTTTGCAAACTTAAGCATAGGTGTCTTCTCAGCAAGATGTTTAAAAAAAGTTGTTAAGGTAGGGTCTTGAAATTTAGTATTCTGATTGGAAATTATGTGCAGAAAATTTACTTGGTTAAATTTTGATTCACTACTGTAATGTTTTGTCAGAGTTACAGCCCTTTGCAGATTTAAGCATTAAAATGCCAGCAAGGTATACATTTACTGTCAGTGTGTCTAAAATATCGTTGGATGATAGACAGTGTAGACCCTAATTAGACACCACATTTAGACTGGTATAAGTCTGTTGAATTAATAACTGCATAAAAATCTATTATCTCTACTTATAGAATCAAATGAAACTAGCCTTTCACAGAGCTCCAGATAAGATGGAGTAATGGGTATTTCAGCACTGATTTTTTGAAAATCAGCAGTGGAATTGGAGCTGAGGGGGTAAAACACCAGTACTTACTAAAATTTTGGATTTCAGCACTGAAATCAAATTTAAGGGGTTTATATTTTCAGTGAACTTAACATTTAATAGGAAGATGATCTCCGTCAGAGTAATATAGTTTTTTTGATGATTTATCATTTATAGCTAAATTTTAGATAGCCAGCATCATTCTTTTGTACTGGGACTTTCTTTTTATAAAGCAATTGTCTATATACTGATTTTTGTTTGTGAGTACAGTAGTATGAGGGGGAGGGGAATGCGTGAAATACTCATTGCATCCAAAACCTTATCTGGAACAATGCTATTATATTGATTTTATTTTAGTGTTAAACAGGATAGTAAAAATAAATATTTAGTCACTGGAGCTGTAGCTAGTTTAACACCACATTTTTTGTGGCTTCTAGTCTGGGTCTACAATATTTGCTTAATAGGTCTGTCTGTCTGTATGTCCCACTACTCGGGATTATTATGGTAAATTTTTGTCCTAAATTTTGAATATTCCATTTGACTATCTGTTGAAGTGTCTAAAATGTGGATGAGATGCAAACAGTGTATACCCTGATCAAATGCCCCATTCTGAGGTATCTGGTTTGGGTCTTCACTGTTTACTAAGGCCTGCCAATCCAAATACTCATGGTTAACCCTAGCCCAGCTGAACCTGGATATATCCTGCCTTTGCAAACAGTATAGATCCAGATCAGTTGGTTTCCGAAGAAGGCAACTGATCTGAATCTGCACTGTTTGCCATTAATTATGTGAATTTATATCAACAGGCTGGATCAAGTAATCTGATTGGCTGAAAATTAGAAATGGGTGTGGCATCTTAATTTATTCAGCATGACAAGGGTTTATTTATATATGTAAGTCGGGAAACCCCAAAAAGGGTAATTTGCAAACAGATCAGGGGATCTGATCAGGGTCTGCACTGCTTGCATGAACTACAGTAATTTCTATAAAACACATTACAAATAAATACTAATCGGACACCCTGCTTTTGGAAATACACCAGTCCAAACAGATGTGGTAGAAGAGTCCACTTGACCTAAATGGCTTATTCAGAAATAATCTCATTTCAGGTTGTGATGCCAGAAGAAGGTACTGCTGACTGGCTGACCAGCATATGATCATAGAGGGAGTGACTATATGCAAATGAAATGACAGACATGCCAAATGTTGATTGGTCAAAGGGAGATAATACACAAGTTAAAGGTAATTTGAATGCATAGCATATGCAACAAAAACTAAAGCAAAGTTAAAAGTCATGTGCAGAAAAAGCTGAAGATAATTTAACCCTTGTCCTGCTGAACCCAGATATATCCTGCCTTTGCAAACAGTGAAGAAGCCAACTGAACTGGATTGTTGTTGTTGTTGTGCAGATTTTTAACACTACCAGGCACCCGAGGCACATAGAGGCAGCGGCGATTGTTATGTGCATGTATTTGTACAGCCTTGCTTTCATGGAACATCCATGCACATTTGGTGCCGCTGTCTGTCACCAAGCGCCACCCTGTCCATTTTATACTCAACCCAGGGCACGTCAAGTATGAGCTAGGCGTACTAATGGTCTGAAAGTTGTCTTGACCCGAGCGGGATTCGAATCCACGATATCCCGCTTGAAAGTCAAGTGCGCTAAACATTAGGCCACCCAGCCGAGTGGGCTGATCTGGATCTACATTGTTTGCTTTTAAGTATATGAATTCATAGCAGCAATCTGGATCAAGTAATCTGATTGGCTGAAAATTAGAGGTGGGAGTGGCATCTTAATTTATTCAGCAGGACAAGGGTAATACCGTATTTGTCCTAATTACCACACATAACCCTATAAGTGAACAGTGAAACAGTTCCATCATCTTCAGATTGCAGCCAGTGTACTTTTTGTCTACTTCTTTATAAAGGCACAAGTTGTAGGTACCCATTTGCATTGCATCAACTTGTCCATGCAATTCAAATGAATATCCATAACATATGCATTTATAAAGATAATCTGAAAAAAAAAAATCATATAAACACCATCAAATAAGTCCTTTGCCGAATTATTTTGTTTTTAAAGTGTACTCTTAGAAGGCAGATACATATTTTACTACAAGTATCCCAGTAATTTTGAAAAACAGTGTGGTAATTACATTTTGTAGGTTGAATATGGTATGTATCATGTGGAACAAAAGTTGAAGATAACTTTAACCCTTAAAATGCCAAGAAAACCTGCATTTGAAAATGTCTGTTTATGTCGTCTGCCAAATATTCTTGCAAATTTTTTAAACCTATTTTTGTATACTAAAGGAGCAGTCTGATCTGGGTCCACACTGTTTGCAAAAATGACTTTTAAAACCACAAGCAGACGACAATTTTTGTGATTAAGGGTTAATTCATTGAACTCCAACTCAATAGGTATGCACTTATTTAGCATAATTTGATTGGTTGAGAGCAATATGACGGCAACATTTAAACTTAGATAAAGCCACTGAGCAGGAATCTTGGAACTATTTTCTTTGCGCTAATTTCTAAAGTAGCTAATTAAATGAGCTATTTTAGAAATTAACGCAAAGACTCTCACTAACGTTGACCAATATTATTGAAGTAGTCAAGATTAAATAATTATATTTTTTTAAAATGCTTCATGTAGCTTTGAAATTTCTGCAATTTCTTCGATTAATGAAATGGAAGTTTAACAAGTGCAGAACAATATGTATGAAAATGATTTCCATAATATGGTGTCGAAATCTGACTGGTTCGATAGCGTTATGATTTTCAGTAGATGCTTTGAGTTATAGTAGATGATATATTTCTGACAAACTGAGATGAAAGTGCCAGGTGACTCATTCAAAATTAGTGGTCAGTTTGTTTTTGTTTTTTTTTCATTTTTGCATTTCTATTGAAAGTAATGTGTGTACATTTCTTGCCATTTTAAAATAATTTTAAAGGTTCACGAAAAGAAAAAAAAATAAGAAAATGACTGTTTCTCACCAGTTTTCAATTGCCAGATTGGTAACTTTGGCACAGATCATCTGAGAGACATGGGCAGAATACAGTGGTGAGTTTCATGCGTGTTAACTATAGGCCTGCAGGCCAACATTGCCTGCTGCCATTGACGCTGGCAAAGCTGGCATCGCGTTGCCTTTGCCAACATTGTTCATGCCCGTATTAAGAATTAGAAGAGATTAGAAATTAGACCACTTTGAGCAGTACCAAAGATGGTCTTAATGGCGGAAGTATACTGTTCATGTATAATGAAATACAGTGCTAAAGACCATGTTAAAGGAAATGAATGTAATCAGTATTCAATTCTTACTTATGGGTGTAAAGTATATAAAAGAAAAACAGTTTAACACTTTAATAAGAAAGGTGTGAGCTGGTGTTGCAATAGATCATGTACAAGTCAAACCTGTGTTAAGCAAGCATCTTTGGGAAAGTCAGAAAGTGGTTGCTTAAGACAGGTGCTTGCTTAATACAAGTAAATTTACCCTTATTTTCATGGGACCTGAAAAAGTGGCCTTTAAAGACAGATGGTTGCTTAATGCAGGTGGTGTTTTAGACAGGTTTGGCTATATACATATACATGTATTTCACTTCAGTCTAAACGAAATACCCTGAAGTTTCTGAGGAAATTCGGTGAGACAGACTCAAAATTTTCTTTCAGATTGATTAGAAATTCACCGAATAGTGTACATGTATATAAGATGAATCTCTCAAATTATAAAAAGTTATCTTATGACATATGTAATCAGTGTAGACTCAGACCAGTCTGTGCATCTGAAAAGTTTGCCTTCTTTGCCCTGTTATTGACCAATGTGCACCCTTGTCAGAATCATAGCTCCAGATAAGAGGGGTATCCACATGATACTTTTCTTCTTTCTCCACGAAAACATATGTTGTGAGTACTCATTAGAAGCACCTTTATAAGGTGCTTCTAATGAGTACCACAACATATGTTTTCATGGAGAAGTAAGAAAAATATCAAGCCTTTTCTGGTGAAAAAAGCACCTTATCTGGACAGGGGTCATCCTGGAGGGTAATTTGTGAGAAAAAGTTCTCCTAGGCTGGCTGATTTGTCCCTATCTTGAACTGAGGGAGAAGTGAAAATGCATAGAATGTATAGCCAAATCCAAAATTTGGACCAAAACTTCTCCCTGAAATCCTGAAATTGTCAGAAGGGGCGGGTTCAATACCTGCTGGGTCTGGCAACATGGAGATTGATCATGAAATATTTTCTAAGGCCATTCTTTCCTATCCGCTGATTCAAGAAGGGCAATTGTCCAGTTTCTGTCAAAAGAATGTGCTGCTTAACACTTACAGGACTAAGCCAATCCAGGAAAAAATGTGGTTAGGTAAAGGTAAAGTGACCAGGCTCAGCATGACTAATGGGTTGACTAGGCCGTTAAACCTCCAGTCAATCAAATGTCATAATGTTGTTTTCTTGGAGTATGGTACCATATACAGTCAAACATGTGTTTGGGAAAGCCAGAAAGTGGTTGTTTAAGACAGGTGCTTGCTTAATACAGGTAAATTTACTCTGTTTTCCTTTCATGGGACCTGAAAAAAATGACCTTTAAAGACAGGTGGTTGCTTAATACAGGTGTCCTTTAAGACAGGTTTGACTAAATGATAAAACTAAGTATTCCTAAGTATTCAGTTCCTGACCGTACTGGTACTAACATGTGAAGATGACTTTTTTCCTACCAATTGGTGTACCCAGAAAATGCTGGATGAGCAGCAAACATTGTAGAACCTGCTTCATAGGTCCAGATAAGAGGATATCCACTTTTATTTTTCTTAATTCTCAACAAAAATATATGTTGTAGGTACTCATTAGAAGTGCCTCACAGAGGCACTTCTAATGAGTACCACAACATATATTTTGTGGAGAAATAAGAAAAATATTGATACCTTTCGTTTGAAAGACGTACCATACCTAGAGCTATGCTCATCATTCTATGTCTGATCTGGGTCTACACTATTTGCTCTGACTTAAAATGTAGATATGGTAATAAGAAAATATCAATACTTTTTAGATCAAAGAATATAATAGTATCTAACACTACATGTTTTATGATACTGTTGATATCAGTGGAGATTGGTTTGTCTTTTCAGGTTTCCTCTGCACCATCTGCCAGTCTGTGTTTAGCTCTCGTTGCCTGATGGAACAGCATATCTTGTCTAAACATGGGCCAGTGGATCTTGGATTAAAACGCTTTCGTTTTTCAAACGCTGATATGGACACAGTCTACCCACCAAAGAAAAGGGCTTTGTTTGATTACAACAGAGAACAGGCAAAGAAAACACATTCAGTGGAAAAAGACAACCCAAGTATCAGAATTGATGAGAATGTTAACAGGCATGCTTTTTATAATACTAAACTTAAACTGGACCGTCATGAGCATGAGATGGGAATGCGACCACGAAGTGACTCTCTCCACTCCTCAAACTCGCAGTACAGTGAAACATCTAGTCTTAGCTCAGCTTCTAGAGAAACCTCTCCAGTCACAGTTAATGGCATTTTTGATCATGAAACACCAGAAAGAAATCCATTACATGTACTCAGTGGACTTAAAACTGAAATACAAAAACCTTTGTTCACTCAAAATACGATTGATAGTGACTTGTACAAACCTATATCTAAATCATTATTCCCTTTGAATTCAGAAAATACATTAAGTATTGAAACAAAAAATGTCAGATGTGCATATGAACCTGCGGATGCAGAGAGCTGTGACATGGAAATAATGACTCCTGAAAGCAAAGAGAAAGTAACTGTGAAGAGATGTTCTGAAAATTTAGAAAGTGACATTCCATGTGAAAGCCCTCATTCACTCCAATGCTCAGCCATTCCAACTTATGAAGATGTTTCACAAAAAATTGTTGTTAACTGTAGTGAGAAACATATGAATATGGCAAGTATTACTCAAGAACCCAAAGAAAATTCAAAAGATTACGGTCAAGAGCTTGTTGCAGTCCAAACCAATGAAGGCTTAAGTAATAAGTATTATGTCTTCAGTTTGAATGAAACATCATCTTCCAGGCAGGTGACTAATAATGGCTCAACAGAAAGTCAGAATGATGATTCACCTAGAATATTAAGTGATGTAACTAATTGTATCAAAGTTAAGAAAAAGTCGGATGAGAGAACTTCAAATGTAAGAGAAATCTACAAATGTAGTGTTTGCAATAAAGAGTTCCGTCAGAGTGGTAACTTCCACAGTCATATGCAGTTACATATGGAGGCAAACAGAATCTGCAAATGTGGCGTCTGTGGTCTTGACTTTAATGATAGTGATTCATTGCAAGCACACATGAGATCACAGCATACTGGTTCCCACCCATACAAATGTGAACATTGTAATCGAGAGTTTAACCAGTTTAATAATCTGCGCCGACATTTGCGTGTACACAGAGACAAAATATTTAAATGTAATTTGTGTGATCGTGTTTTTAATGAAGAATTTTATCTAAAAATGCACATGGGTACACATACAGGTCAAAGAGTTTACAGCTGTGGTGTTTGTAATGTGGGTTTTACATCCAGCCAGGAATTAAAATCTCATGTGAAAACCCACTCTCCCTCTGAACTTCATGTTTGTAATATATGCGGTAAGGCTTTCAGTAAGGCATGTGTTCTCAGGCAGCACAAAAAGGCACATTCTGGAGAACGGCCCCACAAATGTACAGCTTGCTCAAAAACTTTCATACATAGACATCATCTCACAATGCACATGAGATCCCATACAGAACAGAAGCCATATATCTGTGACATTTGTAATAAAGAATTTTCACAAACAAGTCATTTATATAAACATTTGAAACAGCATGAAGATGACAATGCTGAAAACATCCCAGTTGCCTATGATCAAAGTACAATTAAAAGGGTTCAAAATGTAGCTAATGTAGAAAATGCTGGTAAAAAAGCAGGCATAAGTATGCATAAAGATAAAGCAGCAACTATTAAAAAATTATCTAAAGATGATAGTAACAGTTATCTAGAAAGAGGAAAGGAAAAATCTGTACCTGGCTGTATTGAAGAATCACTGAAAATTAAAGAAAAGAAAACTAAGACTCAAAAACTGAAAGAAGATTTAGACTTAAATGGGACCCAAGCAACAACACAATCTTTTTTGCCACCAGTGTATTCTGATACATCAACATTTTCATCATTACCAGTAGCAGTATCACCTTCATCAGTATCTTCATTGCCTAAACTTCCACCATTTACATCTGTTGCCAAGATCTCAGTGCCACACTGGCAAACACCCAGTCCACCTACACTGTCTGGGCACCACTCAACTGGATTTGACCAAGCCTACCAAACATATGGCTTTGTTGGAAACCAGCATCTCTCATATGATCCAAGATATCTGGCCTACTCTGCACAGATGCAGGCATACTACAATATGATCTATTATAATTCCAGAGTATCATTGCAAAGTCAGTGCAGAAATAAAGAAGCCACAGAAAGTTATTCACACACCAGTCATCACTTGGACAGCTATTCGCATGCAGTTCATGAAGTAGATAATTATTCAAAGAGTGTATATGATGAAAGTAGAGGTAAAACAGATGAGAAAGAAATATATATAGACAAAGAAACTAAGTTCAACAGATTGTTAGATGAGTCAAAATCTTTGGTAGATAAAGGTACTCAGTATCTCAGCACTAAGTCTCCAAGTGTTAAGACTGTCACAAAGAAATTTTTAAAGTCCCAGTTTCCAGATGATGATAAGAAAGCTATTGATCAAGATCCAAACAGTATCACAAAACTAGGAAAGCCAGATGAATCTAAAACAGAAACATTATATATTGATTTTAATAAGAAGACGCACACTGATAATCAGCAGGAAAGTAAATCTTCCTTGATCTTGTCTGACCATAAAAATTCATCAAGTCATACAGATCAGCCTGGCATTAGTGAGCACCTTGTGAAAATGTTTAATCTGCGAGATAAATTCATCTTGGAAAAGTCTAGTCTTGATACAGACATGCAAGTCTTACCATTAGACTCTTCAGAAATAAGGAATCACAAAAGTTCTAGTCAACGAATTGTCTCAGTGGCTAATAGCTATGAATCTGTTGATATATCAGGTATTCATCAAGCTAAAAATACTGTCATTCCTTCTGAACATAGTGCAAGAAATAATCCTGAAGATCTTACAGAATACGGAGTCAATAAAGAGGTGACTGTAGAAATAATGAGACCTGCTGCTGAAAGAAAAATATGTGATAAAAAACTGAATTATGCCTGTAATAATCAAAATGATAAATGTAAAATTTCTGGCTTGTTACTGGAAAAAGATGCCAGTGGAAATGAAAATAGATTAAAATGTGTCAAAGACAGTAGATTTGCAGGTCTGGCTGATGATTATTTTTGTCCCATTGGTGAAACAGAGGCTATTAAGAAAATAAGGCAGATAGTTGGTGAAGTTGCATATGAAACCAATAAAAGAATTGAGAAGCAGATTATTTCAGAAGACCATTATTCTGTTGAAAGTGAATTAACTGATCCTGCCACATGTGTTAATAGTCACTTAGCTGATGAACTAAGAGAAAGAAAGCTAGAAATTGTAATGTGTGATGATGATTGTATAGTGCCATCTGTTAGTCAGTATGATGAGGTTCAAGATACAGGTAGAGATGAAACTGCTGATAGAGATGAAAATGATAATGGTATAGAGACTGACAAGGATTCACAAAAAGTTGAAGTTGGTATACTTGAAACCCATACCAGTATAAAGAAAAGCATTAAAACAAAAGCAATGAATAATATTGATGATGCTGATAACTCACAGGTACAAGAATATATCAGCTGTGATACATGTAAAGCTCAGTACTCCAGTAAGACTGATTTAAAAATCCACTTCCTGCAGAGACCAATATGTTTCTCCAAAGTTTGTGCTAACAGTAAAATTTCTGAAGAATTTGGTTGGCAGCTTTTAGATTGTTATCTTTCTAGTCTACATGCAAAGAAAGTTTCAGAAAATGTCTATGTGCCACAGAAAGGTGAAACAGAAATTAGCAAAACCAATGAATTTTTACAAACATTTCACATAGCAAATGACAGTGCACAACCAAACAGACAGAAACTTGGAGGAAATAATCGTAATGTTGAGTTTCAGTGTTATACTTCTGACAGAAAAGATGCAAGGCAGCCCACTGAAACTTCAGGGAAACAAAACTTAGAAAATAATAACTATCATGACCATTCATTTAAAAGTGAAAATTCTGTGATTGGGCTTCTTAAACCAGGACAGAATGTTAATAAAGACTGTAAAGAATCTCCTGAATTAACAAATGATATGGGATCATTGGATGTTAGAAGCCCCAAGACACTTAATGCTCTGGTGAAAGAGTTTAGCTGTGAATTATGTGGAGAAATGTTTGGAAAGCAAACAGACTTGAAAAAACACATGAAGAGCCATTCCAATGCCAAACCATACATATGTACCATATGTAATCGAGACTTCTCCCACAGACATAATCTGAAAAAGCATATGGTGTCACACAGTGACAAATCAGTACAGTGTAGTTTGTGTGGTAGGAACTTCAGAGAAACATTCTACCTTCAAATGCATATGAAGGTCCACTCGGATGAAAGCTGTCAAAAGTGTGAAATCTGTGGGGAGCTTGTTTCAAAGTCAGACTTGTCAGAACATGTAAATAGTCATATTGGACCTATTGAAGAAAACCCAACATATGCACAGATTGCAGGGAGGGTTAAAGAAATAATGGATGATAATGATGTAGCTTTAGATTTGTCCAAAAAGAATTTAAAACATAGTGTTACTAGAGCCAGCTTAATGAAAATGAATGTTGAGCAATTGAAAAACTTCATGATTAAGAAAACAAGTACTAATAGTAACAGTAAAGATATTGATAATAGTAGCAAGGATGCAGATCTTGATGTTTGTCTGAAAAAAGAATATTGGGGGGAAAATAAATCCTTCAAATAAACATTGTCAAAAGAGAAATGAATTGAGTCATCCGTGTTGAGTTTGCCATAATACATATATCAGTAAACATGAGCTTGACAGTCACCTCAGTATGATGCATGATGGAGAGTTCATGTCTGCACAATATGCAACAAAGGCTTCAGGAAGAAAAGTATTTTACATCAGCATGAAAAATTACATCACAAAGACAAGCCCCACAAATGTGACAAATGTGGGTCTGTAGAAGATCATACTGAACGAAACTAGCTGGTTTCGTTCAGTATGATCTTCTACAGACTCACATTCAGATCCAGACAATAGAAGACTCACATTCAGATCCAGACAAGCCCCACAAATGTGACAAATGTGAGTCTGTAGAAGATCATACTGAACGAAACCATCTGGTTTCGTTCGGTATGATCTTACAGACTCACATTCAGATCCAGACAAGCCCCACAAACGTGATAAATGTGAGTCTGTAGAAGACCATACTGAACGAAACCATACTGAACGAAACCAGCTGGTTTTGTTCAGTATGATCTTCTACAGACTCACATTCAGATCCAGACAAGCCCCACAAATGTGACAAATGTGAGTCTGTAGAAGATCAGTATGATCTTACAGACTCACATTCAGATCCAGACAAGCCCCACAAATGTGACAAATGTGAATCTGTAGAAGATCATACTGAATGAAACAATACTGAACGAAACCAGCTGGTTTCATTCAGTATGGTCTTCTACAGACTCGCATTCAAATCCATAGTAAGAACCAAACATGTATATGTCATCTCTGTGGATTGCTTTTTTATAATAGCAGCAGTATATCGTAACATTTCACAGGGCATGAAATAGAAAAGGGAACATCTTTGAATGATGCTTTAAATTCAGACACAAAGACAGATGATAAATCAGATAAGGAAAATATTGCTTTTAAAGCTAAGGCCAAATAAAAAAAAAATGTGTGTGTGATTAGGAAAACATGTTTGAAAAAAAGTAAATGGGGTAGGGATTATCTTCCTTTTTTTTTTTTTTTTTTTTAATCATTTTTTATATACAATTATACCATAATTACTGAATATATTTAGACTCCCCACCATAATTCAAATAAAATTTTACCAAGTCTTCTTTATGTGTCCAGAAGTACAGATAGAATGGCAAACATTGTAGACCCTGATCTAGTAGGAGCAGTTTTGATCTGGATCTACACTGTTTGCTCAGACCTACTTCTCCAAATTATAATTCAGCATAAATGTGGTAGTATAAATATTTTATCTCAGTGACAAAAAAATGCTAGTTTCACTACAGGGAAAAAACATGGTTTTTATACGCCCGTTTGAAAAATGGGACGTATTATGTTACGGGGTATGGCGTCCGTCAGTAAACTTTTTCGTTTCCGGCTAACTCCTCCTACAGTTTACATCCGATCAAGCTGAAACTTGGTATATAGTTAGACCATGATGTGGCGCAGCGCATATTGTTTTAGGGTTACAGTCCACCAAATGTTTGCACAGTTATGCCCCTTAGAAAATTTCTGTAAACGTTTCATTTCCGGTTAACTCCTCCTACATTTAAGATCCGATCAAGCTGAAACTTCATGTTAGACCATGATGTGGAGCAGAGCATATTGTTTCGAGGTTACAGTCCACCAAATATTAGCGGAGTTATGCCTCTTTGAAAATTTCAGTAGACTTTGCGTTTCCGGCTAACTCCTCCTACAGTTTACATCCGATCAAGCTGAAACTTCATGTATAGTTAGACCATGATGTGGAGCAGTGCATATTATTTCGAGGTTACAGTCCACCAAATATTAGCAGAGTTATACTTCTTTGAACCAGGTCCCATTTTTAGTTTATGGCTAAATCCTCCTACAGTTTACATCCAATCAAGCTGAAACTTCATGTACAGTTAGACTATGATGTGGAGCAGCGCATTGTTTCGAGGTTACAGTCCACCAAATATTAGCAGAGTTAAACCCCTTCGAAAATGTCTATTAATTTTTAGTTTATGGCTAAATCCTCCTACAGTTTACATCCGATCAAGCTGAAACTTGATTTGTAGTAAGACCATGATGTGGAGCAGCGCATATTGTTTCAAGGTTACAGTCCAGCAAATAGTAGCAGAGCTAAACCCCTTTGAAAATTTCTATTAATTTTTTGTTTCCGGCTAAATCCTCCTACAGTTTACAGCCGATCAAGCTGAAACTTCATAAATACTTACATGATGATGTGGAGCAGCACATATTATTTTTAGGTTACAGTGCACCAAATATTTGCAGATTTATGCCCCTTTGAAAGTTTTTGTAAACTTTTCACAGCAAATTGTTTAGAGGTAATAGTGTGCCAAAGGCTCATATGAGCTTATAATATAGCCATACTTCTGTGGTGTGTCCTCCGTCAGAAAGCACTTCTCCCTAGAAGCAGCAAACTTCTCCCTTAATTTCTTGGCCAGCTTGGACCCTTAGGTTACAGTTCACCAAATATCAGCAGAGATTATGCCCCAATGAATTTGTTTTAATTTTTTTTTTTTTTTTTTTTTTGTGATTCCACTTACAGTTTATATCCAGAGCACTGAATTATACAGGAGCCAGTTAATGTGCATCATCTTATTACTTGCCACGGGCGTATAATGCCCCGCTTGGCGGAGCTCTTGTTCATGCATTAGCATTCACCAGGTCCCATGGGAGGTGTTGAAAACAGAGGCCGAAGGCCGCAGTTTTCAGTACCTCCCTGTGGACCCAGTGAATGTTAATCATAATGCATTGAAAAACCATGTTCGATCGCTATTATTGCATAAATCTAAAAACATTTGTTACATTTGTTAATTTTTGCACTATTTTGTTTTGCCTTTTCATCGATGTCTCGTGAACGTAATTTCCACGTACTATGCTCGTTCTAGGGCTGAGCAGTACACATCTTGTAACAGCAGCAAATCTGTGGCCCCGGTACGATCATATTGAAAGTTGCGTAGCCCTGCATTAACAGCACATGAATTGCCTTGTTAATACATGGCTTTTCGCCGGTTAATGCACAGCTGTTAGTAACGTGTGGCACTGCTTTTTATGCAATAATTGGAAATTAGGGTAGGGCACTTTTAGCCTAAACACACATTTTTTTTGTCTGGCTTAATAAGGTGTTTATAGAACATTCTCTGAACAAGTATGCAATATCACCAAGGGCAAATGGTTTAGCTGAATGATGCCAAAAAGAGAGTGAAAAATAATGTGATAACCTCAAAAACTAAATATTGTTAGGGACACCATAAACTTACCTGTATGACTAGTGTGTGCATGTTTAAAGGAGTGAGTATGGGAGGCATATTTTGCACCTTAGTGTAGGTATAAAATATAAGTAAATTTCTTAGTACAGTAATACTTCAGTGACTCAAACATTTATGGCTCATTTATCAAGCATCACGAAAACATGCCTATATAATTTTGACCCCCTTAAACCCCACTTTTTATATAATAAAACTGGAGTTTACAGGGGTATACATTATTTTTTAGCTCGGCTATTTTCGAAGAAAACGACGAGGTATTGTCATAGCTCTGAGTCTGCACCTGTATCGTCGTCGTGGTGTAAAAATTTGGACATTTTGTAATATCTCTGTCATTACTGAAGATATTTACTTGAAACACAGACTAGTTGTTCATTATGAAAAGGGGAACTCATACCAATAGGGGAGGTAACCCTCAAAATATTTTTGGCACAATTATGCCCCTTTTACGACTTAGAATTTTTGTTGTAAAATGGTTTCACTGCGATTTCTCAAGAACTGATGGATGAATTCTGATCATGTTTGGTATTACATAATTATGCCACTTCCAATTTAATGTATTTAAGTAGTTCTGTTGCTTATAATCAAACATGCCCTATATATTTCAAAAAGAAACTGCAGTCGAGCGTTGACCCACGCATGCGGTGCTCTTGTCTTATTTCTGCTCAAAAACATAGATTGTTGGTATTCATTAGAACTGCATCATTTTCATGCTCTAGTCAGCCTGGGCATCCATGCAATCTGTTCAGTCTTCATTGTCCACTGAAGAAACTTTTCATCTTTGACAATCCAAAATGTGCTCAGTGGAGATTCTGATTAGGCTGCAAGAATGTGCAGGCTGATCTGAGTCATCACTGAGTGCACATCATCACGAAAACATGCCTATATAATTTTGACCCCCTGAAACCCCACTTTTATATAGTAAAATTGGGGTTTACAGGGATATACATTATTTTTCTTATTTCTGCTCAAAACATAGATTGTGGGTACTCGTTAGAACTGCCTCGATGAGGCGGTTCTAACGAGTACTCACAATCTATGTTTTGAGCAGAAATAAGAAAAATATCAGAATATTTTTTTTTCTGGAAATTTTCCTGTTTTTGGTTGTAGAATTTTCAATATATATGAATAGGCGTGTTTTCGTAATGTGCCCGAAGGTACCTTTACTAGGGACGTGATATTTCAGTGAGGCAGCACTGTAAAAGTAAGCATTCAGAGCTGCCTGCTGCATCCAGACACCATTGAGATATGACTGAAACTTTGATGAAAGTGACATAAAACATGAATAATATGAAACAAACAAACTTAATAATAGTGTACAGTCTCTGTTAACTGATTTTATGTGTTCATGACAAAATGGAAACTGTGTATATAGTCTACCAATGTGTTCAAATTATATGTCTTTCAACCAGCTTAACTTTACATGTACTAAATTACTAATGTGGACATGGTTACATGTTTGCCATATATCTGTGCAGGTCTCAATTTCATTAACCCTGGTCCTGCTGGTCCAGGATATATCCTAAGTTTGCAAGCAGTATACATGTAGATCCAGCCGGCCTCGGTGGCTCAGTTGGATGCGCCGTCCGACTGGAGACCAGGAGGTCGCGGGTTCAACTCCCGCCGAGGTCGGCAACATTCTTTCGTGGAGATTGATCATGAAATATTTTCTACGGTCATTCTCTCCCTTCCGCTGATTCAAGAAGGGCAGTTGTTAGTTTCTGGCGAAAGAATGTGCACAATACTGGTTAACGGTTTAGAGGACTAAGCCTGCCCAGTAAATGTGTGGTTAGGTAAACTGACCGCGCTCGACATGACCCCATTGGGTTGACTGGGCCGTAAAACCTCAACACAAACAAACATGTAGATCCAGATCAGTTGGCTTCTGAAGAAGCCAGCTGATCTGGATCTGCACTGTTTATTATTAACTATGTGTATTTGTATCAACAACCTGGATCAAGTAATCTACAGTGGAACCTCGATAATTCAAAGTTCAAGGGACCAAACAGTTTTGTTTAAATTATTGAGACTTTGAATAATTGAGGGTTAAAATGCATACATATATTTCAGTTGGGACTTCAAAATGATTTTGAATTATTGAGAGTTTTGAATTATTGGAGTTTGAATTATCAAGATTCTACTGTAATTGGCTGAAAATCAGAAGTGGGCGTGGTATCTTAATTTATTTAGCCTGGCAAGGGTTAACATATCTACCTTAACCCATTCAGCCTGGCAAACCAAAGCAGATACCTGTACAAACAGTGTAGATCTAGATGAGATGTTTTGGTATGAGTCATCTCATCAGGATCTACACTGTTTCCCATCCTGTTTTAGATTTAAGACGGAAAATCCTATTTGCAGCAGTGGACATGTCCAAATTCAAGGATGGAAGGGTCCACTTCAGAATAGGCACCTTTGTCAAAATTGTTTTGCCTTTTTTGAAAGGGGGCTACTGTAAAAGGAAAGAATTTGTTCCCATTGATGGTGGAATTGGGATCTGTGTATTATAACTCAAGGTAAAAGGGACAATATAACACGCAGGTAAGATGAAGTAGCTGGATTTTTTTCTTATTTCTTATTTTTCTGTGAAAACATACGACGAGATGCTGCTAATGAATACCAGGGCTCAGTTGTTCAAAGCATCGTTAGCTTAACAAGCTCATTAAAGGTCATTTCGTTAACTGTTTTAGCAGATTCACAATATTCTGATATTTTTTGCTGAAAGAATGTGAGTAGCCTTTTGCACTGCAAAAGCTACTCACTTTTTTCAAGCAAAAAATTTCATCATATTTGCGTAGCACTCGATGTAAATTTTCACGAATCGCTAACTAACAACGTCATTAGCTTTGAACAACTGGGCCCAGAACATATGTTTTTAATGAAGAAATAAGAAAAATATTCCATTCCATGACAGGAAGCAGCAATTTCCTGTGAAACTGGGCAGATGGTTAGCTTATCAGGGTCTTTGTTTTTCTTGTTTGCATGTGTATGATAAATATGTGTATCCTTACAGTAAATGTCTTAAAAGTTTGAACACTTAATTGCTGACTGATTTTTGCCAATTTTTTACTTGTTTCAAAGAATATTTGGTGTTCTGGCCAGCAGTGTAGGTCTGATCAGTCTAATCTGGCCCTGCACTGTTTGCATATGCCGATATTTGTCAGAAAAGTTTGTGTACAGAAGTTTAGGACAATTACTGTATTTTGAAACTTGTGCCATAAATAGAAAAAAATGTTGATATAATTGTTAATGGAAAAACTGTACAATGTTACAAGTATATTTTCTGAGTACTGTCAACCTCAAGGCTGGCTAATCAGAGCTGAAAATATAATTGATTATCAGTCCTGCAATTGTGATCGATAATCGATTAGTAATCACTGAAGATTTGGCCAATTTTACCTGTCTGAGCATGACTCTTATCATATATTGTTCTTTACTGTACGTATTTAATCTGACAGACCTGAGCAAACAATGTAGACCCAGATGATATGCCGCAAATGCGGCGTCTCATCAGGGTCTACACTGTTTGCCACTCATCCTGCTATTTTTAGACGCAACATTGGGTAGTAAGTTGTACTTGTTCAAATTTTAAATTAAGTATGGTAAGCAGTTGAGGTGTATGAATACTAAGGGTAAATATGGTAAAGTAAGAGACATAGAAATTAAATGATCGATTATTAGCAAACTTGTAACAATATTCATTTTTTTGGAATTTATTGATCAATTAATCGATTATTCGATTAATTGTGCCAACCTTAACCTCAATAGCTGGAACACTGATGGCCCCTTTACCATGGCTTATTCAAACTCGTTTTTGTGTCCCTACTAAATTCTTTGAATAGCTCCAAAAAACAAATATTTTAGGGAAATTTTCTTCTTTTATCATGAACTTGTGTGTTGTGTACTCATTACAATTGCCTCATGGAGGCATTTCTAATGAGAATACTCAACATACCATTATGATATAGAGGATCCAATAGGCTTCCCTAAATTATAGCCATTTGCTTACTGACCTGGCACCATGACCGACCCTTAGTGGCTTGAACTACCCTTGTTGCGAACAAGTTTTTCAAGTCATTTGAGACATTGAATTTTGACTGAGTATTACATGTGGTTGAATGGTTCTAGATGTTCGAGACATTGAGGTTTGACAGAGTATTATGTGTGGTACAGTGGTTAGTCACTTCTGACTACCAATCAAGAGGTCCCAGGTTCGAATCTTGCTAGAGGAATTCAGATCATGACTGTATGAAGCTTCATTGCACAAATTCCACCCTGCCTTCATCTTGGTATGTCTTAGGTAATGTTGAAATAGACGTAAATTACCAAACCATCATCATCTGAGTATTACCAATTTCAATAAAACAATATCAAATTTGGCTAATTAGTAACGGTTAAATCAAAATTCAAAATTGCAGAGAGCAAAGGCATAGCGGTAAAATGAACACTCTGTTGTTTATATTTTAGGGAAATTAGCTGCAGGGCTAAGGAAAATAGAAACAAGCTCTCTCATTGGCTGTCAGAGTTTTGGAGACTGGCTGTTTGATTGGCTTATTTTATAAATGTAATTTTCAACGTCTACAGCAGGTACAAGCTTAAAAGTAGATGTCTCAAATTTCTTCCTTTTAATTCATTAAATCCTTTGATTTTCTTCAAATCCTTTAAAGCCTTTAATTTGGATGCAAAAACCATATTTAAAAAACCTGTATTTAAATTAGAAAATCTTTATTTTCGGCAAATTGTCATATGGATGGAAGACAGACATGCAAACAGAGTGACAGAATAACACAGACTGAATATTCCCACAGCATACTTTGTCATGGCTGCTTATCTTCACACATGCAACACCGTTGCAGGTGTGGAGAAGCAGCCATGACAAAATTGTAAGGAGATCTTCAGGAGGGGGTTGCAGAGAGTCAGTTTAAGTAGCATTGAAGGTGGATGTCAGTTGAAATAAGGCTGACATTTTGACACAAAGGATAGGTGGTGATTGAGAAGACCATGGTTTTTCAATATTGTACATGTATTTCATTCTACCTGCTGCGTTTCATGTGTGTTTCTCATCTAGTTATGACAATTGTGTTCCTGAAGCCTATTTTTATACGCCCGTTTGAAAAACGGGACGTATTATGTTACGGGTATGGCGTCCGTCTGTCCATTTGTAAACTTTTTCGTTTCCGGCTAACTCCTCCTACAGTTTACATCCGATCAAGCTGAAACTTGGTATATAGTTAGACCATGATGTGGAGCAGCGCATATTGTTTCAGGGTTATAGTCCACCAAATATTTAAAGAGTAAGTTATGCCTCTTTGAAAATTTATGTAAACTTTTCATTTCCGGTTAACTCCTCCTACAGTTTACATCCGATCAAGCTGAAACTTCATAAATAGTTACACGATGATGTGGAGCAATGCATATTATTTTGAGGTTACAGTGCACCAAATATTGGCAGAGTTATGCCCTTTTGAAAATTTCTGTAAAGGTTTCATTTCTGGCTAACTCCTACTACAGTTTACATCCGATCAAGCTGAAACTTCATAAATAGTTACATGATGATGTGGAGCAGTGCATATTATTTTGAGGTTACAGTGCACCAAATATTGGCAGAGTTATGCCCTTTTGAAAATTTCTGTAAAGTTTTCATTTCCGGCTAACTCCTACTACAGTTTACATCCGATCAAGCTGAAACTTTATTTGTAGTTAGACCATGATGTGGAGCAGCACATATTTTTTCATAGTTACAGTCCACCAAATATTAGCAAAGTTAAACCCCTTTGTAAATTTCTATTAATTTTTCGTTTCCGGCTAAATCCTCCTACAATTTACCTCCGATCAAGCCAGAACTTCATAAATAGTTACACGATGATGTGGAGCAGCGCATATTATTTCGAGGTCACAGTGCACCAAATATTTGCAGAGTTATGCCCCTTTGAAAGTTTTTGTAAACTTTTTGCAGCATATTGTTTAGAGGTAATAGTGTGCAAATTTTATTTTAAAATAGGTTTATTTTTTGCAAATAACTAAAGTTATGGCTATATGGGCAAGTTATTTTTTTTTTTTTTTTTTTTTTTTAACATCTTTTATTAGATTTGCAAGGAAATGTTGCCATTATTAAATCTTTATAAATACATTTATTAAATGATACAGAATTAAGAAGCTTGACCAGTATCAAAACTTATAAACATAATTCTTTTTGGATTTTTCTTTTTTAATATTCTTCTGAGTTGGCTCCCTTGAAGAACAAAAATAAAATATCAGTATAAAACAAGTTAAAGGTTTACAAAAAAATTTCTTGCAGCATTTTTTTTTTTTTTTTTTTAGTGTTTGGTATGACATTGAAGTATGTATAGGAGAAACAAAAATCAGCCAAAGCCTCATTCGAGGGTTGATCGCAAGACTAGCGTAAGTCAGATGGTTGTTTTTCCCCAAACCTAATCTCCTCACCATGAAGGCGTTATGAAGATTACAACATTTCTTTCTGTAAACAATGAAAATTTAGGTGCCATTGCTCGTATGAGCAATGGCACCTAAATTTGCATTGTTTACAAAGGGGTCCAAGTTGACCCTAAACAAGGGTTTCAAAAATATGTTTGAGTTACCATAGTCTTGCGCTCAACCCTCATATGAGCTTATAATATAGCCATGCTTCTGTCGTGTGTCCTCCGTCCGAAAGCACTTCTCCTTAGATGCAGCAAACTTCTCCCTATTTTCCCAGGAGAATATATAATTAATTTCTGGGCCAGCTTGAATCCTTAGGTAAACTTAGGTTACAGTTCACCAAATAGCAGAGTTATGCCCCAATAAATTTTTTTTATTTTTTATTATTTTTTTTTTTTTGTAATTCCACTTACAGTTTATATCTGGAGCACTGAATTATACAGGAGCCAGTTTATGTGCTACATCTTATTACTTGCCACGGGCGTATAATGCCCCGTTTGGCAGAGCTCTTGTTCAATCCTAGTGCCATTATTGCCCGTTTTCTTTCTTTCTTAACAGATTCTTCTTAAATCACCACCTATCCCTTTACTCGCTGCCACTCTCCTTACACAACACCGGTTAATAAAATACCTAGTTTCTGTGCACTGGCAAAAGAATGCGATATATTTTCTTTTGAACTACACTGTAACATGTTAAACCATCACTGAAATGATGTTTTTAACCAGAGGTCTGTAATCTTACAAGAACTGGAGTTGTACATGCCTGTCTGTCAGCCAAACAGCAAAATCTGACCATCCTTGCATCGGGAGAAAAATAATTTTTGTTATGATTCGCTTAAAGGACTATAACTTTGGTCTGATTATATGGGGGACTAAATAAGAGGTTGAATTACATCGCCCAATTTTAAATATCGGCGACCGTGCCAAAATGTTTGCCTTATTTCAGTTGACTCCCACCTTCAACGCTCTCTATACTGACTCTCTGCAACCTCTTCTGAGAGTTCTTTTCGCAACACGGTGTTGCACATGTGGAGATAAGCAGCCGTGCTTTGTATGCCGGGGTGTTTTTCTTCGACAAGTAGGTACAAAGTCTTGGGTCACCTAAAATATGGAGACAGTATGTGACAGACCCAGCATTGCCCATCATTGCAGGTATTTATAGCACAGAAACTGGAAATGGGGTCAAGAAGCTAACCTTTTCTGCTCTTTATTTTGTTTAAATTCACCCGAAAAACCAATATTAGCCTTAATGAAAAAAACTTTATTTTCAAAAGAGCCTGCTAGGGGTCCTGTTTATAGTAAATATTATGTTCGATTTCTTTTTATTTTAAATCTGATTTTCGTGCCAACATCAGATATAAAATTAAAGTGGATGTCTCTAATCTCTTTATTTTTAATTTTTAGTCAGAGACTTACAGTTCTACTAACAGGGCTATCAGCTCCCAGTATAGAGTATAAAACATGTTCTGTGTGGGTTGCCTATCCTCTGAATGGCTTAGAATAATTTACATGCCAGCAGCTGCCCAATAAAAAGCTGGTTAACACTTAGCATGCTGGGTAAAGTTTTCATTAGGCCACATTTCGAAATACTTTCTTTTCTATTTTCCCCCTAAAATACAGGTTTTGATATTTAATGCAAACTGTTGCACGAAATGAGTTTATGACAAAACCCTGATTTTTGGGAATAAATAGAAAAAATATTATCAAATTGTCATCTGCTGAATTTGCCCAGAGAGTGGTTAAGGCTAAAAGACCACAGTAAAGGTAATAAAGTTTGAAATCACGTCTTAATCTGATCTTAATTTGCAGCAAGGGTTATACAAACACATTAATATCAAACACTTCTGGAGTCAGCTGGACAATGAGATGGCACTTTCCTCCTGTAAGTCTTTGACAAGGCTTATAGCCCCATTAGTAGAATTATAAGCCTTTGATCAACTTTAAAGTGTATATGCCTCCTGTTCATTTGTTTTAAAACTGTGTCTCATAAATACAGTCGACTCTCGTTATCTCAAATTCCAAGGGACTCTTTGAAACACTTCAAGATATCCGTACTTCAATATACAGAGTTGCGGAAGTGAGGAAAACAATAAATTGAACAATTACATTTAACAAATGAATATGTAATTTGACTCCTGAAGTTAGAAATACATATAAAATAATGTGGAAAAGCGGAGAATTTCTCCTCTTTTCCACAATATTTTGTTACCTGTTCTTAGATTTCCATGTTAAAACAGGGACCAGAATTTCACTTCGATATAAGCGGTTATTCGAGATAAGCGAGGTCGTGATGACGAGGGTTGACTGTACATCAGCAGTGATGAGAATCTTCAGATTTTTGGCAAATTTCAGCTTTTTCCATCAATTTTCAAATTTCGAAAAACAATGCAGATGCTGACTGATCAGTACAGATCTGGTGTTTTTAGAAGAGGGTATAGTGAGTGTCAGCTTTTTTCACCGAAAATGATTCTCATCCCTGCATTTGGTATTAAGTTAACCCTTGTCCTGCTGAACCTGGATAGGTCCTGCTTTTGAAAACAGTGTAGATCCAGATCAGTTGGCTTCTGAAGAAGCCAACTGATCTGGATGTGCACTGTTAGTCATTCAGTATGTGAATTTATATCAAGATTCTGGATTAAGTAATCTGATTGGCTGATAGTTAAAAATGGGTGTGACATTTTAATTTATTCAGCACGACAAGTGTTAATGGTGAAGCTTCAGATTTATATTTTGTATCTGATTTTCATGCTTACAACAGGCTTAAATTTCTCAAATTTCTTCATTTTTTTTTTTTTTTTTTTTTTTTTTTTTTTTTTTTTTTTTTTTCAATTTGAATTTTACCAGTGGGAGACATTGGGATTAAGCCTTGATTGTGTTTGACTTAGCAGATCCTTTTAATTTGTTAGCATTTTTGTTCAACCTGTTTTGTTTTTGTGGACAGAAGCTTTAGCTGAATTAGTACATTTAATATGAACCCTATCCTGTGTGAGCTGGGTACCATCATGTGTATTATGAATCCTATCCTGTATATGTGTGCTGGGTACATCTACCAGCATGTGAAGTATGAATCATCTCCAGTATGAGCTGGGTACCATTATGTGTGAGCCTGGTACCATGTTTGCTTAAATCATTTGGACAGGTATTCCTGAATAAAGATGCAGTCTGATCAGGGGCTGCACTGTTTGCCATTCTGTCAACAATTTATGGACACATAAACAGGTAGCAAGATAGATTTGTTTGGGCATTAAGATCAGTATGGCAAGATCTCATTGTGTCTGAATATTTTCAGTACCATGGTGGTAGGTAAAAGCTGATACCAAAGATATGGTAGATCCAGATAAGGTGCTTTTTTTTTTTGCCAAAATATTTCATATTTTTCTTGCCTGTCAATAAAAGCATTGGTTGTGGTACTCATAGGAAGTGTCTGAAAGAGGCATTTCTAATGAGTACATACAACATATGTCTTCACAATGAGTATCCACAACATATGTCTTCACAGTGAGTGCCCAGAACACATGTCTTCACAATGAGTACCCACAACATATGTCTTCACAATGAGTGCCCACAACATGTCTTCACAATGAGTACCCACAACATATATCTTCACAGTGAGTGCCCACAACATATGTCTTCACAGTGAGTACCCACAACATGTATGTCTTTACAATGAGTACCCACAACATATGCCTTCACAGTGAGTACCCACAACATGTCTTCACAGTGAGTGCCTGCAACATATGTCTTCACAATGAGTACCCACAACATATGCATTCAAAGTGAGTACCCACAACATGTCTTCACAATGAGTGCTCACAACATATGTCTTCACAATGAGTGCCCATAACATATTTCTTCATAATGAGTACCCACAACATGTCTTTACAATGAGTACTCACAATGTATGTCTTCGCAATAAGTGCTCACAACATATGCCTTCACACTGAGTACCCACAACATATGTCTTCACAATGAGTACCCACAACATATGTCTTCACAATGAGTACCCACAACATATGCCTTCACAATGAGTACCCACAAACTATGTCTTCACAATGAGTACCAACAAAGTATGTCTTCATAATGAGTACCCACAACATATGCTTTCTCAATAAGTACTCACAACATATGTCTTCACAGTGAGTGTCCACAACATATCTTTTCACAAAGAGTACTCACAACGTATGTTTTCAGAATGAGTACCCACATTAATCTGGATACTCCTCTTGAGTTAAATTGCCACATAAGCATACTTTTTTGCGAAGTCTCATAAGCATACTTTGTTGCCAAGTATGATTATATACTTTAATGCCAGGTCTCATTGCCTACTTTGTTGCCAAGTCTTAAATCTTATAAACATAATTTGTTGCCAAGTTTCATAAGCATACTTTGTTGCCAAGTTTTCATGGGCATATTTTATTGCCAAGTGTCATAGTCACTGTTGCCAAGTCTCATAGGCATACTTTGTTGCCAAGTCTCACAGGCATACTCTGTTGCCAAGTCTCGTAAGCATACTTTGTTTATATCCGTTTTGATTTTAATGCTTTATGCCACTGCAGTCTTATGGATACTCGTCTAGAGACATAGTTAGTCGCATCTACAATGCAATGTCGGTGAAATACAATTAAATGCATAAAATCAAATTTAAATAAAAATGCTTTTATTCAGTCAAATATGCAATATCACTTTATTTCAAGACATGTAAGCATGTTTTGTTGCCAAGTCTTGTAAGATACTTTGTTATCAAGTGTCGGTAGCAGAAAATCTCATAGAATTCTGCCTGTTTCTAATCCTGATTTTGTGACAGTATTATTGTTTCTTTCAATTATTGGTTAGATGTTCCATCAGTTTTGACAGTTTTTAAAAATAAACAAGAATTCAATAATCTTATTGTCATTGTTTCTTGTCATTGTTCATTGTTTCCATTTTAGTCTGGAAACCCCCAAAAGGGGATGCGCAAACAGTATAGACCCAGATCAGATGCGGCATCTGATCAGGGTCTGCACTGCTTGCATTAAATACAGGAATTTCTAAAAAAAAAAATAAAAAAAATAGTATTAATAAAATAACTTAACACTCAGCTATTGGATATAGACCAGTCCAGAAGGTTGTGGCAGAAGAGTCCACTCGTCGTGAATGGGTTAAACTAAAAACTGAAGGTCTTAACCCCTGCCATGCTGAATAAATTAAGATGTCCCGCCCACTTCTAATTTTCAGCCAATCAGATTACTTGATCCAGGTTGTTGATACAAATTCACGTACGTAATGATAAACAGTGCAGATCCAGATCAGGTGGCTTCTGAAGAAGCCAACTGATCTGGATCTACACTGTTTGCAAAGGAACAGCATATCTGGTTTCAGCAGTACCAGAAATGATATTGTCTGGCAATTTTTTGCAAGAAAAAAAAATGGCAATAAATCACACACAAGGAAGTAAATCCCCACTGCAGTACAAGTGTTCAGTTGACTGAGTGGTCAGCATTGCTGACCGGTTCCGGGTTTCAGTGGTGGAGGCGATAATCAACTCATAACTATGGTGCTACCTTGCACAGAGTCTTTCAATGTGACCCTTGCTTCGTTCCGATATGACTTAAATAATGTTGAAAGGGATGTAAAATACTAAATTATCTTCAGTATCACATTGCAGTAAGGAATCGATAATTTAAAATATTGCAGAAAATGATATCTGAAGGAGAACTGATACAAGCAACCCTCTCTATATCGACACTCGATACAACGACAAAATTCGTTATAATGACAATTTGAATGCCACAAGAGGTGACGGTTAATGAGAAATTATGCAAAAACATTGCATAATATCTTCAAACAACATGTTTTGGATATTTGTTAGAATCGCCTCTCATCCAAAACATGTTCTATGAGGAAATAAGAATAAAACAAGGCCTTTCTTACAGAGTCTGTCCATAAGGGCCCTTTAGAACAGCAAATTTATTATAGTGCGAAGGTGTCATGTATCTTTTGTCACCCGGGGCGTCCAGCTGATATTGGCTTAAAGTTGGGCAAGGCCTGCTATCCTTGTAGCAGGTAAGGGTAGGGAGGTGATGTTTTTATTTCTTCTGTTTCTTCACTTTCATTCCTGTTTCTCTTTCTTCCCTGTCCCTCCCTTTCATCTCTTCTGCTATCTCTTCTGTCTATTTTCTCCCTTTGTCTGGGAGACGACACAAAATGACCCACAAGGGTTGACATGTCGTTAAACCCCAACTCAATCAATCAATATAGTGGCAACATTCGTTGTAACGAGGGTACATTGTACTCTGTCAGGAGAGACTACTCTGTCTACATTGTTTTCCTGTCAGAAAAGGGGTTTTCAGAGGGGCAAATTCTTTCCTTTAAAAGGCACATAGCTTGCAGTGAAGCGAACAGGATTAAGACTGAAAGGCAGCCTTTGGAAACAAAGAATACAAACGATCGAAAATCGGAGACTAGCATTCTAATCTGGGCCCAGTTGTTCAAAGCATCTTTGACTTAACGAGGTCGTTAATGGTCAAAATGTTAACTGTTCTAGTTTGCAAATGCAAAAGCTACACGCATTTTTTTTTTCAGCAAAAATATTAGCATATATGCCACATTTATTTGTCAAAAAGTTTAACGATACGTTAACTAACTACATCGTTAGTTTTGAACAACTTGGCCCAGGGCTTTTGCTGTCCGCATATGCCATAAGGTTTGTTTTTGCTTGGCGAGGCCCAAATATTTAGTCAAAACGGCTCTTTTGTAAATAGAAAAGTGGTTGTTATAGGGGTTGACGTCGTCCCAGCATCCACATCTGCCTCTCTAGGTTGGCATCCAATTCTAAATGATTAGTTTTTTTATGTTCTCGTTAGCGGTCTCAAGTCTTAAAGAAAGTTTAATAACTTGATATATGGTATTAATACGATCATAAAATGTGCCATCTGACAGCTTGTAAAATTTCAGTAAGCCCGTCGTTTTTGAACTGGATCAAAAATATATTTTTTTTAAATCTTATCTCTGAATTAATGTTGCCAAATGATAAAAATCACTTCATTTGAAGAACGAGAGACTAAATGAAATTTTACAGGCTGTCAGGTGCAACATCTTATGATTGTATATACCATATATCAATTTATTAAGCCTTTCTGGAACAATTAAATGTCTATTTTTGAAGAATATGGAGCCTGAATGGGGACTGAATACGCTTGGTAGATTTTCCGCCATTCCTGCCAAGGCAGATAACTGATTTCCTGTTTGTTCTTTAGTACACCAAACCCCTTATGAAAACGGGAGCAAATTCTGTCTACGCCGATCATCACCTCATGAGAAAAATAAATTTTAAAAAAATGACTGATGTCCGAACAAAGTGGTATTTATTTCATATAATCAAGATAAAACGTAGCTAGATTGCGCAGTCGATGGCTTGTCATCGCAAATCTCCATGCTTTCACCACTAAGCAGAGAGAAGTAAAAAATGATGTTGCTCTCGCACATCTTTAAGACGCGCGGGAAAGTCATGTTGCGAGTTTGGTTAAAATCCGCTCAGTGGTTTAGGAGGAGATAGCGTGATGGACGGAAAGACGGAAAAATAAGGTTGCTCGTGCACACCCTTACCATCCAGGGACGATGTAGCAAGATTGGATACATTCCTCCCGGTGGTTTAGGAGGAGATACATGTTGTATGTCCGACAGATGGACAGACACCGGATGGAAAAATAATTTTGCTCTTGCACACCCTTACCATGAAGGTTGGTGATGTAACAAGTTTGGTTAAATTCCAACCAGTGGTTTACCGTATTTCTTTGGTTATAAGATATGGGTTTTCCATTTCAAAACGGTCTCAAAAGTCTTTTAAGACGGATCGTGATCTTTGGGATTATTCTTGACGAGAAAAACAAAACAAAAAAAAAAAAAAAAAAAAAAAAAAACATTTTGTAGTTACATTTTGAAAATGTAGAAACATTTTACACAAGTCTGATTCATATATTTGCGATACTTTTGGAAGAATAAGCCCCTTCTTATAACCGAATAAATACTGCAGGAGGAGATTATTTTATAATCGAATAAATACGGCAGGAGGAGAAAGTGTGATGGTTAGATGGACGGACGCCTGACAGATGGCCGGATGGACTTGAACATAATGTTGCCCTCGCAACATTAGGGGAACCGTAACCCTTACCGTGAAGGGAAGTGATGTAGCTCGTTTGGTTAAATTCCGTCCAGTGGTTTAGCGGGAAATATCATGACGGAAGGACGGAGGCATTCAGAATATCCCCGTCGCTTTTTTAAACAAGTGCTCCGCTGAGCGGGGCAATATACGCCCGTGGGGTGCCTTAATTAGGAGATGAAATGATAAATGAACAGGATTTTGTCAGTAACTTTGTCAATAACATAAATAATACGAACGCACAATAAAAATTACCCAACCCCCAAGTAAGACCTTGATCATGATCAAACATCAATAACATAAATAATACGAACGCACAATAAAAATTACCCAACCCCCAAGTAAGACCTTGATCATGATCAAACATCAATAACATAAATAATACGAACGCACAATAAAAATTACCCAACCCCCAAGTAAGACCTTGATCATGATCAAACATCAATGATGTTTGATCATGATCAAGGTCTTACTTGGGAGTTGGGTAATTTTGATCATGATCAAGGTCTTACTTGGGGGTTGGGTAATTTTTATTGTGCGTTCGTATTATTTATGTTACTCTGTGTATCATCTTGTTTAGCTGAACGCCGAATTTGCAAGAAAAACCTTCCAGTGGCTCAGAAGATCTGGAATGGATACAAAAAATAACCATTTGAACTTTGACCATGGCGTTCGTCTGATATCAATGAAAAGTACATTCTGCATATTGTGTTGATAAGAGGAACATTTGCCACAAGTTCATGTAAAACCTACTAGCGATTCAGGAGATACGGAGAACTCTTTGGAATATGGATTTCTGCACATTGTCTTGATAAAGAAAATATTTGACCCAAGTTTCATGAAAAGCCTACCAGGGGCTTAGGAAATATGTTGCAGACACAAAATATAAACATATGAACGTTGACCTACAGTCTGACCTTACATCATTGAAATGCATGTTCTGCACAACAGCTTGATAAGCTCACCCAAGTTCAAGAGAAAAAAAAATACCAGTAGTTTAATTGATTTAGAGTGGACACAAAAATTACTTTTGAACTTAGACCTCTAAGTCTGACCTTGACCTTGACTCAGCATCACTGAAATGTGGGTTCTGCGCATCATCTAAATACGCTGGACATTTGACCCATGTTTCAAGAAAATCCTATCAGGTTTAAGAGTTACGGAGGGGACACAAAAATTATCATTTGAACTTTGACCTTATTTCAGCATCAATGAAATGTTGGTTCTGCACATATTTTCAATATGCTGAACGTTTGATCTATGATTCAAGACCAGAAGCAAAAAGTTTACGGAAATTTTCAAAGCGGCATAGCTTTGCTAATATTTTGGTGGACTGTAACCTCAAAACAATATGTGCTGCTCCATATTTATCAAGTTCCAGCTTGACTATAGGGATCAAACATGGTTTTTGATGCATTAATATTCGCCAGGTCCCGTGGGAGGTGTTGAAAACCGAGGCCGAAGGCCGCGGTTTTCAACACCTCCCAAGGGACCTGGCGAATGTTAATGCATTAGAAAAACATGTTCGATCGCTATTATTGCATAAAACTGAAAACATTTGCTACATTTCGCGTTATTTCTGGCACTATTTTGTTTCGCCTTTTCATCGATGTCGCGCGAACGCTATTTCCGCGGACAATGCTCGTTCTAGGGCAGGGCAGTACACATCTCGTGACGGCAGCAATTCTGTGGCCCCGGTACGAGCATATTGAAAGTTGCGTAGCCGTGCATTAACAGCGCGTGAATTGCCTTGTTAATACACGGCTCTTCGCCAGTTAATGCACGGCTGTTAATAGCGTGCGACACTGCTTTTTATGCAATAA
Source organism: Anodontia alba (assembly GCA_964016985.1). Lineage (NCBI taxonomy): Eukaryota > Metazoa > Mollusca > Bivalvia > Lucinida > Lucinidae > Anodontia > Anodontia alba. Next base: position 33,090,496 of record OZ024838.1, read on the forward strand.
TGGATGTTAACTATTAAAGGAGTTAGTTTGCAAGAGCCAGAAAGAAAAGTTTATGGAAATTTTAAAAGTGGCGTAATTCTGCTAGTAATGGGTTGACTGTAACCTCGAAACAATGTAATATGCCCTGCTCCACATCATGGTATAACTAATCACCTATTTTCAGCTTGATCAGATATAAACTGTAAGAGTAGTTAGCCAGAAACAAAATGTTTACGGAAACTTTCAAAGGAGCATAACTTTGCTAATATTTGGTGGACTGTAACCTCAAAACAACATATACTGTTCTACATCATAGTGTGACTATTTTCAAAGTTTCAACTTGATGAAATGTAAGCTATAGGTGGAGTTAGCAAGAAACGAAACGTTCACGGAAATGTTCAAAGGGGCATAGCTCTGCTAATATTTGATGTACTATCACCTCGAAATAATATAGGAGGAGTTAGCAGGAAACGAAAAGTTTACAGAAATTTTCAAAGGCATAATTCCGCTGATATTTTGTAGACTTTCACCTCGAAATTATATGCGCTGCTCCACATCATAGTGTAACTATTAATAAAGTTCCAGCTTGATAGAGTATAAACTATAGAAGTTTGCAGGAAACGAAAAGTTTACAGAATTTTTTCAAGGGCGCATGACTGCTAATTTTAGGTGTACTGTATTAAACCTAGACTCCACAGCATAATAGTTTCAGCTTGGTCGGATGTGAACTGTAGGAGGAGTGAGCCGGAAACGAAAAGTTTACGGACGGACGCCAGACCCCCGTAACATAATACGTCCCGTTTTTACAAACATGCGTATAAAAAGTGTGGGAATAACTATACTACCGATCAAAGTATTTTCGCGTTAGCGTCAACGCGAATAAGTTTCTACATTTTGCGTTGTAACGGAGCCATCTGTTTGCTCTGGGCTCAGGTCTGTTCGACTACTTAGGGCCGATCGTCGTGACATGAAGAGCGCCAGGCGAAAATGTGTTTTTGCAGCATATGCGAAAGGTAAAGGTCCAATTCATCTAGCAGATGCTCAGTCTGAGTGGGAATTTCGCTGAACACCAGCTAACCCATTAACAACTGATAAACTCTCCTACACTATAAATTTTGGAAGAGTCCATTTTCGATTATAGGTATGCCAGGCTATAAGATGTAGATATTCCTAAAGAAAAATGGTTGAACTATTTGCAAATAGTGCAGTGATTTTTTTTTACCTGCGAGTCCCGCTTCATATTCTCATAATTTTTCTCTGGGACTCACAAATTTTGTATATGCGAGTCCATGGACTGACAAAATACAGTAGAAAACTGCCCTAAAATATGTTACAGATTTATCATGGGACTCAATGAATTTCAATCATGTGAGTCCTTGGGACTCAACAGAACCAAATTGTAAATAAATAACTGATAGTGGAGACCCTGACCAGACGCGGCTTTCTGTGGTGTCTGATCTGGATCTGCACTGTTTGCCAGTTACCCGTTTTGGGGTCTTCAATGGGCTAATAGATGTTCATTGGAGACTACAGAATCAACTTTAAGGTCAAAGAGACTATGCGGATGCGACGGACCTGAGGAAACAATTGTAGACCCAGATCAGACACTACGGAAACTGACTTTGCACTGTTTATCATTTGGCGAGAAGTTTTCAAAAGTTTTAAACTTTGTATGGGATCCTTAGGAAACACAGAACAAATCAAAACCAAAAAATAGCAGAGTCTGTTTTATTGAGTTTGTTTATGCGGAATAATAATAATAAAAAAATTGCAATATCCCTCCCAACCCCATTCCCCGCACCCGCAGTTATGGTGAAAATGTCCTAATCTTTAATGCTCCACTGCACCCATTCGCTCTGTGACGGGGTCCTTATAGTTCATGAGCCTCATTATGGAAAAATAACCTTATAGCATATGCGAACAGCAAAGGTTCAGGCGAGCCTGCGCATCCGCTGAAGACCAGCTAAAAGAAATAAATATGTGGCCTTCCTAAATGGCCGAGCATGCGCATTGAAATATTGATTCTACGGAAATTCGGAAAAGAGAAAGTTTCTCGCGACGCGGATTGTAATAGGAAAACAACTTTTGGTTTCACAAGTGTGACAAATATAGATCTTCGCAGTAACAATGATATCGTGCTGAAAATTATTTTAAATGAGTTGTTTCAGCTTGATTTTTTTTTTTCTTCGCATATTTTAATTGTAAAATTAACCAGACAAGTTGACAGCTATAACTGAAATTACAAGAGATTTCGTTCTGCTTAGAATTCAAATTAAACAGTGTTGTTGTAAATATGCAAATTTTGTTCGCATAAAGAATTCATGTACGGTAATGCCATATATATAAAACAGTCGCGACTATTGTATAATCGGATGTAACTGTACCCGGGGAATCCCCTGGGTAAAGATACCTCTAGAAGAAGGCTTAAACTAGTGAAGCTACAGCTAAACCTATACTAAAGTAAACGTAAACCTGTGCAAAACGAACGTAAACCTACTTCTTACTTCTTTTGTCGGCCTCGGTGGCTCAGCTGGATGCGCGTCTGGTGATCAGGAGGTTGCAGTTCGACTCCCGTCGAGTCGGAAACATTCTTTCTTGGAGATTGATCGTGAAATATTTTTCATGGTTATTCTCTCCCTTCCGCTGAGTCAAGAATGTTAGTTTTTGGCGAAAGAATGTGCGCAATACTGGTCAACCGTTTAGAGGACTAAGCATGCCCAGTAAACGAGTTGGTTAGGTAGACTGACCGCGCTCGACACGACCCCATAGGGTTGACTGGGCCGTAAAACCTCAACACAAACCAGTTTAACTTCTTTTGTCTTTTTAACCCCCATCTTTAGAAAATTTAGAGGACGATTCTCATTTTCCCCCAGAAAATAAGCTTTAACATTTCATGCGAGGGTGGGGGCAGGGGTGGGGAACAAACTTGCATGAACTGGCAAAGCCTGTTCTCAGGAGAAATATGGAGAAAAAATATCGTCTGCTGAATTTTTTTTTACTCCAGCCAGCAAAGCATTAAATAAACTTTTCTATAATTTTGCGAAAGCGCATACTGATCTGATTGGGTCTCATTTGCCCGACACCTAGCATACACGTAGGTCGCATTGAGATATTTCCTTCCACAGATACGAACGGCGTAGATTAAGAGCAAGTTGCACATTCTCTCAGCTTTTATGGTCTTCATATCAGCGACTTTATCATAAAGGGAAAAGTCCTACATACATTTTCTACAGAAATGACTCTGACGAGAATAGTCCCGCCCTTCTTATTTGGGGCGACTCTTAATGGAAAGAATTTGCTCCCTCTGGGAGCAAATTCTTTCCTTTAAGAGTAGTCCCCATTTTGAATGGTTTAATTTACTGTAGAGACTTCCTACCTGCAAAACGTTGTCTCCTTTGGGGCGACCCTTAAAGGAAAGATTTTTTTTTTTTGCCTCTTAATTATATTGGGGCATATCCTCCCTTTTTATTGGGTCGACTATTAAAGAAAGAATTTTTGCTCACAGAGGCAACAAATTCTTTCCTTAAGAGTAGCCCCTATTTTTGAATAGTTTCATTTACTTTCAAGGCAACTTCCGATCTGCAAAATTTGTCTCCGTCTGGAAGTAAATTCTTCCTTTGAAGAGTAATCCCCATCTTTGAACGGTTTCATTTACCGTAGAGACAACTGCCTGTCTGCTTATTTGTCTCCCTTTCAAAATGGTGACGAAATCTTATACTCTTATACACGTTAACTGTATTCGTCAAGTGATATGGAGAAATGAAGAAGAGCGATCCAAACGGACCAACATTTCCGGGAATATCGGGACAATGAATGCCCAGGTCATTCTGCATATCTGAGTACCCCTTGGCCTTGGGACCCATTTGTTCCTTTATCGATGATCGCCGGATGAACTTTTATTCCGGGTCCGTCTGTTCTCTGACGACACAGGTCTCTATCACACTACTGAGTGCGTGGTTGGCAATTCGGTTCTAAAAAACGATCTTGATAAACTGTCAATATGGTGGTCCAGCTAGGACATGAAATTCACACCCTCTAAATGCCGTATGGTAAAGGTAATGGGGTCCAGGAGGCCTTTTAGCAACTTTCCAGCAGGCACATAACATTGAAACAACGTCGTTTCAACGCTAATTCAACCGCTCTGACGTTGAAGCAACGTAAGAACAAGTTTCAATGCTGTCACATGACACTCCAACAACGGTCGTTTTAACGTTGATCCAACGTCAATGACGTCGATTCAACGTTTAAACGACGTTGTTTAAAAGCTGTATGCCCGCTAGGATGCACCGCGTATCCTGGAAACCGTAATAACCGCCAAATACTTGAGGGCTGACATCTTAAATAGCATGTAGTGGAATTCCCACTGAGACTGTGCTGCCGGTATAGGGATCAAACATGGCTTTTCATGCATTAATATTCGCCAGGTCCCGTGGGAGGTGTTGAAAACCGAAGCCGAAGGCCGCAGTTTTCAACACCGCCCAAGGGACCTGGCGAATGTTAATGCATTGAAAAACCATGTTCGATCGCTATTATTGCATAAAAATGGAAAACATTTGCTACAGTTCGCATTATTTCTTGCGCTATTTTGTTTTGCCTTATCACTGATGTCTCGCGAACGCAATTTCCATGGATTATGTTCGTTCTAGCGCCGGGCACTACACATCTCGTAACGGCAGCAATTCTGCGGCCCCGGTACAGGCATATCGAAAGTTGCGTAGCTGTGCATTAACAGCGCGCGAATTGCCTGGTTAATACACGGCTTTTCGCCGATTAATGCACGGCTGTTAATAACGTGCGGCACTGCTTTTTATGCAATAACAAATCTTATAGAACAGAATATCAGCACTATGATACTGGGCCGATTGGCCTTCTCTGCTTTCGACATTTTCAGAAAGTCATTTTCGCCTAGCGCTTTACGTAGAAGAACTAGACTAGCAAAGTTTTGACATGAATTATTCAGAAACATTTGTCGTAACTACTAGCTACGCACAAAATCTTTCATTCTATTCGTTGGTTTAAAAAAAAATCAAATATTTTTCTCATAGTATAAATGGCTATAAATTATTTAGAAATCGGTAGGATAGGTAAATTAAAGGCAGATTTTCAACAAATTCTGTTTCTTCAAATTTTCTGAGATTGTCAAAAAAAGGTTGTGAAACGACAGTTATTAAAATCTGCAAAGAAAAGTAAAAAAAGAGTATATTTTCTTAGATAAAAATTCCAAAGCATCACATTACTAGCGAGCACCGTTCGCGAAGCGCGTCGCAAACGAAGTGAGCTCTATGATATCCGACTCAGTGGGCACATGACGTTTATACAACGTCGGATCAATGTCGATGCAACGTCACGACGTTGCATCGACGTTGATGCGACGTAGTCTTAACGTTATGTGCCCGCTGGGCTAGTCAATATTTGTATTCTATGGTGGATATCTACGTAAGTCATATCCAATACCTCAATAGTCAACAATTGTTTTATTATATACTCGTAGTTTACCATTTCATTTCTATCGATGATTGTGGCAAAAACAATCAAGGTCAGACACCATTAATAGAAAAAGCGTGCGTAGACGTAGGCTTCACTACTAGCGACGTCAACAAAACTTGATATTGACTGGCTTGCACGCGAATGATGTCAGTTTTCTCGTACAAGCTTGTTAATATCACAAAATATTGACTGGGCCGGAAGCACGTCCGAGCCAATGAAATTTATATTTATTTATATATATGGTAGGGGCAGAATGGTAGGGGCGCAATATAAATGTTTATTATATAAGTATCACCTACATACAAATTAAAACAAACAACTATTCCAATCAGTTCACCTTACTTGTTACCCCTCCCTATATCATAGACGTAAACGTCTTTGCTCATTCCTACCACAACCCGAACTGGAAAGTGCTGAAGACAACAAGACTGAGGCCTTCCCCGGGGTTTTGTGGAACAGGAGAACGAGGCAATTTGTTTAGGGGAACAAGGGAACAAAAATCTAAAAATGAAGGGAACAGGGGAACAAAGGCAATAACATAGAAAATCAAGATTTTGATTTTGGGGAACGGGGAAAATGTCGATTAATTTCAAGGGAACAAGGTAACAGGTACCCCTACCCCTGTCAGGGCCTAAAGACTACCTAGAATTTCATGGCACATACCCTAATATTTTTGCTGAAAAAAGCTATTCACATTTTTTCAGCAAAATACCTGTGAGTTCGATATTGTACTTACTAGAGCAGTGAACATTTTGACCACTAACAACGCTTTGAACAACTGAGCCCTGGATGTTAGCTAGGTTTTCTATATTCATTTTCTTAAATGATGCTATCATGACTGTTGAAACCATTCAGCTAGACAGGCCTGTGCTGTGCTCGCATTTAGGCTAAGTCTATTTTCATATTATAGAAGCAGTATAGATCAGACCAATTTTTGGCCTTATATCTAATATATATATATATATATATATTTCTCTCCACTGTGAATTACGAGGGACCCTCGTATCACAAAATAACGCATGGTGCTGGAGAGCAGATCGCGAAGTATTAATTCACGACGGCGAACACCATGCGTTAATCGCGATAATTCACAGTTGAGAAAAATTATTTCGATTCTTACATGATACAGAAAGTAAAATCGACATTGTTGCAATGTTTTCCGAAGAACTCTTTTGCAGCGGACGTTGTGAGAAGTAAATGTTTACATGCGACTTCAACAAGCGCGCCCATTTGCACGCTCTGCGTTGACGACGTGAATTACTGCAGTTTGCTCACAGTGACGTTTTGATTAGGCTCAATGGGAAAATGTTAATGCCATGTTAGAATTTAATTTTAGGGTAAGTATTTGAGAACAAAACACATAAATTGAAAAAGACAAGCGGTTTCGGATTGCCATGTTAGAATTTAATTTTAGGGTAAGTATTTGAGAACAAAACACATAAATTGAAAAAGATAAGCGGTTTCGGATAAGAGTCATTTAAGATAAAACGCCAAGCAAAAAGAATGTTGTTTTTTTTTCCGAGTGATCTCGAATGGACAACTGTGGTTAGTACTGTCGACTTGCAAGCGGAGGGTCATGGGTTCGAATCTCGCTCGGGTCGAGAAAATGTTCAAATCATTAGTACTCCTAGCTCATACTCGACGTGTCCTGGGTAGGTTATAAAGAGGATAGGGTGGTGCTCGGCGGCAGACAGCGGCACCAAGTGCACAAGGGTGATCCATGAAAGCAAGGCTGTACAATCGCATGTATATAACACATTCACCGTTGCCTTCATGTGCATCGGTTGCCTGGTAGCCTACAACAAGTTGCCAACGGAGAGGTAAACAGGAAAATAGACAAAGACGCTTGTGAGACCATAACTGGAATACGCTTTTCTTGCATACCGGATAAGGATTTCCGCAGATTACACCGGTGCTAGCTAATCTTATTTCACACACCCTTATCCGTCTCGTGGGAAAGATAAAAATCGAAAATTTTCACTCGAGAATTTTCACGTGTTTGATATACACTGATTGTATAGGACGTCACGGTACGCCATCATTAAGGTTGACGTCACTGAACGTAATGACGTCACTAAACGTCACAGTATTGTCATACAATATGGCGGAGTCTGCAACCGAACTGACTGCATTATCAAAAACCCACTTTCAGAAATGAAACGTATGCAAGAAAAAAAAATAAGGGTGAGAGGACAGATCCATTTCTCGAGATCACAGTCTGACATCACTCGACAAGCCTCGTGATGCCAGACAGTAACCCTCGGAACGGAATTTTCTATCGACTCCTCACACCCATGACAGATTCTTATATTCTTACACACCAGAGAAGGAAATCCTGGATTTTACCCTGGGGTAGAAATTCTTATCCTACCCAGGGTAAGAAATTTATCGAGAATTCTCACGTGTTTGATATACACTGGTTGTATAGGACGCCATCGTTAAGGTTGACGTCACTGGACGTAATAACGTCAGTAAACGTCACTGGAATGTCATCACAATATGGTGGACATCTGCAATCGAAGTGACTGAATTATTAAAAATCAACTTTCAGAAATGAACGGTATGCAAGAAAAAAATCTATCATGGGCGTAAGGGGTAGATAGAAAAATCCGTCCCTCGGGATCACAGTCTGGCATCACTTGGCCAGACAGCAGTGACCCTCGGGACTAATTTTTCTTTCTATCCCTCACACCCATGATAGATTCCTATATTCTCATATACCCATGCATATGTGATCGAGAAATCTGTGTGCTTTCTTGTCAGCGGCAAAATCGATTCCATATCGGTGCCCATGTGGGATAAGCGTTGCTATATACGAGACAACTCACACGCGACGTTGCTGTATATACGAGACAACTCACACGCGACGTTATTGTATATACGAGACAACTCACACGCGACGTTGCTGTATATACGGGACAACTCACACGCGACGTTGCTGTATATACGAGACAGCACACACGCGACGTTGCTGTATATACGAGACAACTCACACGCGACGTTTATGTCACGACGTTCCAAATTATCATAGGATAACGTCGGGTTTCTACGTTTGCGACGTTAGGTTGTGAAACGCCAATTTAAATTTCCAAGCCCTTGTAACTTCTTCATTAGTAAACAAAAACACCAAGTGTGAGATTCCATTGTCTTAGTTGAAATACAAAGGGATGTTTCGGTAACAAAATTAGCTGGTTTTATTTAAAAATTTCTTTTTCGCCATTTTGTTCCGGCATTTCCGTGTGAGCAATGAGAGAAGAAGGCGCTGTTTTCTTGATGGCATGTGAGAAAAAGAATCCATCACTGATTTTCACTGACGACAGGAAAATGCCAACCCTCGGGTCCACCGCTCCAGTGGTAAACGAGGCTTGAGTGACCATCCTTTATAGTCATGATATTTGTGGTTGTATTTGAGTGGATTATCAAACAGAACGATATGAAAAAATATTTAGTAGCCAGTCTAGGGGCCCCATATCAAAGAAAAGCCTGACCAAATTGAAATGCAGCGGAGGTTTGCCAGTTTGATAGAAGGCGCAATTCCAAGTAAACACACAGCATCCTATTAACGTCGTTTCGACGACGCTGTGATGCCATGATGTCGCAGCGACGTCCTAACTACGTTATTAGGAGGTTGTGTGTTTACTGGAGTGTAACTAAGACGTTCAACGACTTGGGTTGGTGCATCCTCGAGCAAAGCGTGCAGATGTAGCCTGTGTCTCTTCTATACAATTACCCAAGCGCAGCATTTCCTATAAGACTGTATGTGCGCGAGTGGTGTTCAGAGTCTTTGCTGTCCGACTGATGACGCTTTGGAACCTTGGCTACCCACAGATTGTCCTGTGAAGACTCTGGTCAGACTGCGCGGACTGATCTGAGTCTTCACTGGGACCTTATGTAATATTGTAGAAATTGGTGTGCCTCAGGTCAAATCATACTTGGAATAGTTGCCTGTGTCTTCAGACAGGTGCCTGGGTGCAAGCGCCTTAGATAATTATGACTCATTTTTCCCCAGGTCATTGTCCATTAGAATGCCCTCCCCGAGTCTCTGGCCAGATTACTTTAACACCACGAAAACACGCCGATATAGTTTTGACTCCTGTGAACCCCACTTTCATGTAGTAAAACTGGGGTTTACATTCATATTCTTATTTCTGCTCAAAAACATAGATTGTGGGTACTCGTTAGAACCGCCTCGCCGAGGTGGTTCTAACGAGTACCCACAATCTATGTTTTGAGCAGAAATATGAAATATATCAGAGTTTTTTTTCTGAAAATTTTCATTTTTTGGAGGTGAAATTTTCTATATATTTGAATAGGTATGTTTTCGTAATAGACGAATTCAAGACTGTAGTTAGTGATTGGTTGCAGTGCAAATGGCCGTAGTTCTGAGTAACGTGTTATTACTTGAATTTTACCCATCTCAATTACTTTAACACTTAACATGCTGGATAAAAATTGCAGCAGACGACATTCTGAAATATTTTTTTCTTTTTTTTTCCCCAGAAAAATAGAATGTGACTTTTCATTCAAATCGTTTGCATGAAAAGTAGAATCATATTTTAGAAAAGTCAAATCCTATTTTACCGAAAAAGGGGAACATATCATTTTGTCGTCTGCTGAATAAGCCCAGAGAGTGGTAAACTGTCATCTTAGATGCAAATCCAGGATGATTTCTGTGGGTGGGTGGGGTCGATTTGATCAAATTATCGTACTTACTCTGCGTATTCGGACAGACAGGCCTGAGCAAACAGTGTAGACCAAGATGAGATGCCGCAGAACGCGGCGCCTAATCAGGGTCTTCACTGTTTGCCACTCATCCAGCAATTTTACACACACCCAGCCACCCACTCACCAACCTACTCTTCTTTCGACTCCTTCCTACCTACTTACCTACTAATAATCTCTCTCTCTCTCTCTCTCTCTCTCTCTCTCTCTCTCTCTCTCTCTCTCTCTCTCTCTCTCCTATCACCACATCCCTGCTGACATTCTAGGCAGGTGAGCATGTCAAGAAACTTAAAAGTCAGGATGGGAAATAGAGTATGATAGGAAGAACATGAATGCATGGGTAGTGACTGGAACGAAAGATCAGAAATGCATTCGACACAGTGCCTCATCGGAAACTCCTTCACAAACTGGAAGCCTATGGGATCAGAGGACCAATACTCAAATTGATCTCTTGCTTCTTAAGCCAACGGAAGATGTGTGTTGTGGTAGAAGGTGAGAAGTCTCGTCATGTTGAGGTTGGTTCAGGGGTCCAGCAAGGCACTGTGCTAGGACCCTTGCTTTTCCTCTGCCACTTCAATGACCTACCGGAACGCGTTTAGGCCTACTCTCAGATCCGACTATTTGCTGATGATTGTCTGCTATACAGACCGATCAACTCTATTAAAGATCTCCAGATCCTTCAACAAGACCTTAACAATCTAAAGAACTGGGCAAAAGACTGGGGCGTGAAGTTCAAGGCGAAAAAGTGCTACCTTCTTAGTTCCAGGATTAAGACAAGGTACGACGAGGGTTCTATACAGTCAACGACCAGATTCTAAAACAAGTTCAGGATAACCCCTTTCTTAGTATTACGATATCGGACAACATTAACCCTTAAACTGCCAATCACAACAATTATCGGCTGCTTTGTCATCTGCTTGTGATTTTAAGTCATTTTTGCAAACAGTGTGGACCCAGATCAGTCTGATCAGGGTCCACACTGTTTGCCTGTCTGCAAAATAAGTTTGAATACTTTGCAAGAATATTCAGCAGACGACTGAACCCCTTTTGACTCAAACTTTCATTTTCATGGGAAATTTTGGATAAATTCGATAAAGTTTGGGATACCGTATTTACCCTAAATATTGACACCCTTAAGCCTACCCTTTACCTCATAAGGCTATTTAGGGTAGGCTCGAGGTATGAAGGAAGTTAAGTAAAGTTGAGGCGACGATATTGTTGCAACATAAAAAGAAACACTGCGCGTATCCGGTGTTCCGTGTTACTTTTTAGAAAACGAAATAAAATAAATTAATAAAATAAATCCGTTTTTGGAGAAAACGGGGCTTCCATATATCAAGGGAAAAAACTCCTACAGAACTGTTTTCCCGACAACGACAGTTACTGAACCTGTGCTATTTCCGGAACATGTAGAAATTGCAAGGTCTGTGTTGTCTGCATGATTTTACAGCGTAATTTCGGACTATAAAGGAGGTAAGAGACTGCAGAAAGTTGTTAAATTCTACCCTTTATCCGACTGCACAAGAGTCAGGTATTTTAATTTCCGTATTGGGAAGTGTTTCCGGTATTTTCGAGCCTGCGTACATGGCCCAGACAGATTTCGGGGTCAAGTTACAGGAATGTACATGATGGGAAACTTACATGCGGGACATATATAGAATATACATGAATTCACCCGATTTTCTAAGCTTTCTACCTGGATAAAAGATCCTTTTCAGGGTTAGTGTGACTGACGAAATCCTTAGTTATCGTATTATAAGTGTTAATTGGTTGAAATTGGGTGTTAATTTGTATGACTTGCAGTTTACTGCACCGGGGATGCATATTGTGCATTGTATATGACCTTCATTGGTTTGTCAATATGTCTGGTTGCATTGTACACCGCTGTGTATTATTCACACTCGCCGTCCTGGACCGTTTTACACAACTCTATTGTGTTGATCTACCACCTTTAAGTTTAATTAGAATCCGCATTGTACATTTTATGAGTTTGACATTTGTATTTCTATTATTGAACTTTTGACAGCTGATGGTACTGAGATTTCAGTAGTGTGTGTACTACCTAGGTATTAGTTTTGGCAAGAGATAAACAAACACATTTTTTCCCATTGTCAGTCATATTGTCTAATTTTCATTTTTGTGCCATCTAGATTCTGGTAGCCCGTAAGTTTGATTGTTAATTCATTTATGCCGAGTGGACTCTTCTACAGTAATTTTACCTCAACTTTTTGGACATGCTTAGGTGTCTGGGCATTTTTTTTTTTATTATTGTACCATATTTTATAGAAATTCCTGAATCTAATGCAAACAATGTAGACCCTGATCAAATGCCACAAAGACTCTACAGAATTCATTCTGCTGCATCTGATCTGGGTCTACACTGATTCATACATGCCATAAGCTGTGGACTAAAATCTGTGAGATAAGGCAAACTTTTAAGGGAGATTTGACAAAATTCTGTGAGAATTTCTTAAACATCACATTGGGGCAGGGTGCACCTCCCCTCCAATATAGCCTAGTCTTTTTTCTTTCATGTAAGAAGCTTATAAAAATCAAAATCATGTGTGATTTATGTTTATTTCTTCATAGAATATGCTGTAAAATAGTCTTAAAATTCTGTGAGATTTGAATTTTTTTATGGGAATTGCCTTGCAGATAGCCCAGATTCTGTGAGTTTTGTCGTGTAAGATATGGCATGACTGCTATTTGCCAATGTCCCTTTTATGGGTTACCCAGCAGGCATACAACATTGAAACAATGTTGATTCAGCGTCATGACGTTAAATTATTAACGTTCTGACATTGAATCAATGTTGAACTGATATTGTTTCAACGTTGTGTGCCTGCTGGGTTTATTGCTAATTAATTTTTGTGGTTCAGTTTCTGAAAATACCAGAATAGCTTGTTGTACAGAAATACACCAAATTAATGCTAAATGTCACAATACAATAATTCTCCATACCGTATGTATCCAAAATTTTGGGACACCTTAACTCCTTACTGTACTGGTCCGTAAATTTTGAACAAGACCAAGTTCCGTTTTATACCAGTATGTCTGGTTGGATGAGTGGTAACTGACACCATGTTCTGCGATGTCTGATCAAGGTCCACTGTTTGCTTTTAAAAGCCTGTTTGGCTGACCACTTAGGGTATTGTATTGTACAAGGATGGATCCATGATTTCTGCATTGATCTCTGCTCTTTTACAACTTTTTATAGCCTTTTAAGTGGAGGTTTGTTTGTGTTGAGGTTTTACGGCCCAGTCAACCCAGTGGGTTCATGACGAGCGCGGTCAGTTTACCTAACCACACGTTTACTGGGCAGGCTTAGTCTTCTAAGCGGTTAACCAGTATTGTGCACATTCTATCGCCAGAAATGACAACTGCCCTTCTTGAATCAGTGGAAGGGAGAGAATGACCGTAGAAAATATTTCATGATCAATCTCTACGAAAGAATGTTGCCGAACTTGGCGGGGTTTGAACCCGTGACCTTCTGGTCTCTCGTCGGATGGCGCATCCAACTGAGCCACCGAGGCCGGCCTGAAAGTTATTATCCATATGATATAGTTTGATCTCTGCTCTTTTACAACTTTTTATAGCCTTTTAAGTGGAGGGTGGGGAGGGGTCCTTAAGGCAGAACTCAAGTTTGTCATTTGTCTTAGGTCAGGAACAACTGCATAGCTACTTTTTAAAGTAAAAAAAAAAGCAAAAAAAAAAACAAAAAAAAAACAACAAAAAAAAAAAGAGTACCTGCTGCAGTCTGGATTAGCATTTTATATGTTAAATAAATGTCAAAACATCATCAATATACCTGGACAATCTGACACTAGGGATGCCACTTGATTCCTAGCTCCAGATATCCACGTAATATTTTTATTTCTCCACAAAAAACGTATGTTGTGTGTACTCATTAGAAGCATCTCAGCAAGGTGCTTCTAATGTGTACCCAACATGTTTTCGTGTAGAAATAAGCAAATATCAATATAGGGATCAAACATAGTTTTTCATGCATTAACATTCGCCAGGTCCTGAGGGAGGTCTTAAAAACCGAGGCTGGAGGCCGCGTTTTTCAACACCTCCCTAGGGACAAATGTTAATGCATTGAAAAACCATTTTCGATCGCTATTATTGCATAAAAACTGAAAACAATTGCTACATTTCGCGTTATTTCTTGCACAGCCACTACTTTGTTTCGCCTTTTCACCGATGTCTCGCGAATGCAATTTGCACAGGCTATGCTCTTTTTAGGGCCGGGCAGTACACATCTCGTAATGGCAGCAAATCTGTGGCCCCGGTATGACCATATTGAAAGTTGCGTAGCCGTGCATTAACAGCGCGTGAATTGCCTTATTAATACACAGCTTTTTGCCGGTTAATGCACGGCTGTTAATAATGTGCGACACTGCTTTTTACACAATAATACATTTTGTATTGAAAAAAGTGTCTTGTCTGAAGCTACATGTACATGTGTGTTGAGCTAATGTTAGGTGAGCATGGAACTATCCAACCATTCATACATAAATAATACCAGATCAGTATGACAAAATTGTTGAAAGGGCCATAAAATACACTTTTACTGGGACTGTGCTGATAAGAATTACAGTTGGTAATCAAGGCTCTGAGAGTGCAGATAGGAGCAGTTGCCTGAAATTCTATAGGCATGGGTGAAAGTTTTCAGGATTATTCCTGATTTCAGGATGTTAAGATTTTTGGTCCCTATATATAGTATAGGGAAAACTGTCTTTTCCAGATTTCAGGATTTTTGAATTTTAGAACTTTCTTCCGTGCTATAGGCTTCTAGAACAGCCCCTTTTAGGTCAAAAAGATCTATTTCCATTAGGGCGTGTGCAAAAATACCGGTACACAGGTATACCGCGGTATTTCTTTGGCATGGTACGTACCGCAGTACACTTGTCTGTACTGCGGTATTCTGATGATTCTATTTTTGTAACTGTTTACAGTCTATTGTAGAAAATTATAAATCTACAAAATATTGAAATGGCTGAAGATAAAACAGCTTGAAATGGTGTGCTTCAGTTATAAACCATTGAATTTCATTTGCAAATTGTAACCCTTAATGTCTTAGGCAATGGATGAGGTGAAATAATTATACCTGCAACATTACTTGTTGTAAATACATGTATATTTAACAATACATGTTGATACTTTATGAAAGTATAACCATGTTTATAAGGATGTACACAAGTATGTAGTTATAAAATTGATAATAAGCAGGAAAGTGTTACTAAAGCATTAAGTGCTGGAAACTACTGACTTATGGTCCTACATACCTGTATATCTCCAGTCTCCACCCTCCACTGCTGAGTTTTAATTTAAAATATAAATTTCTATTACAATATACAATGTAAATCAATATTTCATTAAAAATAAAACTCAGCACAGATGATTGAGGTGGTTTAAACTTACAGACCATCAGATGTTGGCATATCAACCAAATGGCACTTAATGCTGGCAATTTCACAATGACATCTGCAAAATTTAATACTGTTGCGGTATACCGTGGTTTGCACTGCGGTACTCTTCTAAATACTGCCATAGCAACAGATAAGGCGCTTTTTTCATCCGAAAAATGCTGATATCTCTCTTATTTCTCGACAAAAACATACGTTGTGGGTACTCATTAGAAGCGCCTCGGCGCTTCTAATGAGTACCCACAACATATGTTTTCATCGAGAAATAAGAAAAATATTATGTGGATACCCCCTCTTATCTGTAGCTATGTACTGCGGTATACCATGGTACTTTATTTTTCCCGGTACCCAGCCCTAATTTCAATGTTTAGTAGGACTGGGACTCGGATTGTTTTTTTTTAACCAATGCTCTAGAGTTGGCTCATTTTACTGGAGTATTTATATTCGTCCGTCAGTATTGTACTCAATGTGGTTAAAATCGTTTTTCTTCACAAGTTTGAAGTTTTCTTTGGTTTAGTTTATTTATTTGCTATTTATAATCATCAGTGTATAAAACTAATATGTTTGAATGCAGAATTCAGCATTATTAGCATTAGCAGGGAACTATTTGTTAGGTAATTATTAGGTTGGTAGTAACAGAAAAAACAGATTGTCGAAATGTGGTATGTTAAATCTGGTGGCAATTTGATATCATATGGGTCTAATTCAGAAGAGATAATTTCTCCACAGAAACATGTTCTGGTACTCATTTGACATGCCTTGATGAGGCATTTCTAATGAGTTCCCACAACATACGTTTTTATGGAGAAACAAGACAAGCCTCAGTGACGATACCTACAGTTGGACAAAACCTAGATTTGGTATAGCTTTAATTTAGAAGACTTATCAAGATAAACATTTTCAGTTAACCAGGACTATGTTCCTGGAGAGCTTATGTTGGCACTCAGTCGTATGCGTTGGCGTTGGCGTCTGTTGTCGTTGGCGTCCGCATTAGCACAATATTTGAGTTTTCAAAGGTGTGCATAGGTTTTTTTAGTTATTTAAGGTACTGCTTTCATATTTGGCCTGCACCTACCTTAGAGTGAGACCTTCCAATAGCATACACCCTTATCCCCAAGTTAGATCCTGTATATAAGTCAAGGTCAGTTCACACTTTGTCATTTACAGCCATGTTTAAAGTGCTGCGTATGTAACTGCTGAAGTATTCAAGATACTGCTTTAATATTTGGCCCACACCTACCTTAGTGTAAGACCTTTAAAAAGCACACACCCCATTCTCAGTTCGACCTTCTACCTAGGTCAAGGTCAGGTCATACTTTGTCATTTTAAACCGATCCATTGTCAAGTTCTGCGTTTTTAAAAGTTTTGAAAAGTGTCCGTAACTGCTTAAATATTCAAGATATCGCTTTAATATTTGGTCCAACCTACCTTAGGGTAAGACCTTTCAGTAGCACACACCTCTTTCTCATTTTGACCTTCTGCCTAAGTTAATGTCAGGTCAGGTCATACTTTGTCATTTACAGCTGTGTTTAAGTTTTGGAAAATGTACAACAGTTTGCTGCTGAAGTATGCAAGATATAGCTTTCATATTTCGTCCACACCTACCTTAGGGTAAGGCTTTCAATAGAACACACTCCTTCTGCCTAGGTCAAGGTCAGGTCATACTACCGTATGTTATTTAAACACATGTTCATGTTCTGCATTTAAGTTTTGAATGTGTACGTGAATGCTTAAGTATTCAAGGTACCGCTACTCAGACTTTGTCTTTCCTTTTCTCTGTTCTGTCTGACTTTTCCCCTTTTGTCCTGATTTTCCCAATTAACCAATCAATAAGTCACTCACAGTCTTTTTAACAATGATCACTTCCAAAGATTGTTTTCATATCAGATCACTGCCAGAATCGGTGGCTCAGTTGGATGCGCATCTGACTTGAAAGTAGGAGGTTGTGCGTTCGGCCCCGGCCGTGGTCGGCAACATTCTTTCGTGGAGATATTGATCATGAAATATTTTCTACAGTCATTCTCTCCCTTCCACTGATTCAAGAAGGGCAGTTGTCAGTTTCTGGTGAAGGAATGTGCACAATACTGGTTAACCGCTTAGAGGACTAAGCCTACCCAGTAAACATGTGGTTAGGTAAACTGACTACGCTCGACATGACCCCATTGGGTTGACTGGGCCGTAAAACCCCAACACAAACAAACATATCGGATCACCCGTTTCTGGCAAGCTGCATTGTCTTCTGACAACTCGTTCTTATAGCTCCATGAAAATGCCTGGCCCACTTCTAATTTACAGCCAATCGTATTACTTGATCCAAGTTGTTCATACAAATTTAAATACTGAATAGCAAACAGTGCAGATCCAGATCAGTTGGCTTCTTCAGAAGCCAACTGATCTAGATCTACACTGTTTGCTAAGACAGGGCATGTCGTGTTCAGCAAGAGAAGGTTTAAAAAAAAAATGATGGGGATATTGTAAACGCCTCCATCCTACCATCCATCTGGCTGTCCGTAACACTATCTCCTCCTAATTCACTCGGCAGAATTCAACCAAACTTGCTACATCACTTCGACTCATGGTAAGGGTGTGCGAGAGCAACATTAATGTGCGAGAGCTACATTATTTTTCAGTCCATCTGTGTGTCGTCTGTAACGCTATCTCCTCCTAAACCACTGGGCAGATTTCAACCAAACTTGCTATATCGCTTCCCTCATGGTTAGGGTGTGCAAGAGCAACATTATTTTCTGTGCATTCAATGGTCTGTATTAATGCATCCGT
Source organism: Anodontia alba (assembly GCA_964016985.1). NCBI lineage: Eukaryota > Metazoa > Mollusca > Bivalvia > Lucinida > Lucinidae > Anodontia > Anodontia alba. The sequence goes on from OZ024838.1 coordinate 33,108,891, forward strand.
CCATCTGTCTATCGCGGTATCTCGTAAACCACTAGGCGGAATTCAACCAAACTTGCTACATCACTTCCCCTCATGGCAAGTATGTGCAAGAGCAACATTATTTTCTGTGCATTTATCGGTCTGTGCATCTATCATCCGTCCATCTGTCCATTGTGCTATCTCCTAAACCACTTGACCAAACTTGCTACATCACTTCCCCTCATGGTAAGGGTGTGCGAGAGCAACTTTATTTTTCTGTACATCCGTTGTCTGCCCGTCACGCTATCTCCTCCTAAACCACTGGGAAGAATTCATCCAAATTTGCTACATCACTTCCTCTCATGGTAAGAGTGTGTGAGAGCAACATTATTTTTTATGTGTGTTCATCCATCCATGTGTCTTTCAACTGTACATCTGTCCATCACGCTATCTCCTCCAAAACCACTGGGTGAAATTTAACCAAACTTGCTACATCACTTCACCTCATGGTAAGGGTGTGCAAGAGCAATGTTATTTCCATGTGTGCTTCAGCATTTGTCCATCTGTCCGTCACACTATCACCTCCTAAACCACTTGGGGGAATTTAACCAAAATCGCTACATGACCTCCTCTCAAGATAAGTGTGTCAAGAGAAAGTCTGTCACTCAGTGGGGATTTTCGATGATGGAACATTGACTGGGCATTCTAGTTTGATATACCTTGACAAGGTGCTTCTGCCGATGCCCACAATGCATACCATATTCAACCTAATTGCTGCATATACCCCTATAAGTGCACAGTCAAGCAATTCCGTAGTCTTCAGATTACAGCAAGTGTATTTTCTTGCTACCTCTTTATAAAGGCAAATGTTGTGGGTACTCATATGAATTGCATCGACTTATCGATGCAATTCAAATGAGTACCCACAACATATGCTTTTATAAAGAAAATCAGAAAAAATCGCATAAGCAGGCCTGCCAAGTTTCAAAAATGGATTGGAGTGTGATTATCCGCGGAGCACGACCGAGCGCAGCGAGGGACCGACCGAGCGAAGCGAGGGAGTTTGCTAGGGGGGTCCGGGGGCATGCCCCCCCCGGAAAATTTTGAAAATCTAGGTGCCATTTCCTGCATTCTGAGGCTCTGGAAACCTTATTTTATACCCTTTACTTAGACAATCTTAAACCTAGATTTTTACTAATTTCACATGAAATATACAAACATATTTTTCTAAATTCCTTAATATGCTGATATCTCCTCATAGCCAGGGTCAGGGTTAGCCTAGGTGAAGTGCACTGCCATTCAGATCATGAAATGATGAGAATGTCGAATCTATGTTATTGTCGGTATTATGACATGTTAACTATTGTGATAGGACAATTTCAGTGTTGGCTCCTGACACATTATATAATGTGCGTAACGGTAAAATAAGGTCTGAACATTCGTACGTTTTGTTCATGTTTAATTAATGTAATATACCCATTTATCCACAAGCATTTACCAGCTCTCACTTAGCTCGGTTGGTTGGTTGCTCAAGCATTCGTTGGGTTGGTTGGCATTCATTATAGAAGCGGTTTACAGCCTGGATTCCTGTTGATACCCAAAATTCATCTCGTAAACCGGGTTCCAGCTCCCTGGCTCAGGTGTAAATTACAACGAGAAGGTGACTACTCGTACGTTTGGACGTTTTTCCTGTCCGTTTCATTGGCTTTTATACTGGACAAGCGCCTGATGATCCAGTAAAAACAAAACATTAGCGTCTGTTAGATTAAAACTAATGGAAACAAGACAAATTTTAACATTTTTCGGCTAATTTTCCGATTCGCATGTGATTTTCGTTCATCTGCGTGTGAGCGTGTGAAAAGACGTATTCGCGTGTGTCACACGTGAATCGCGTGAGACTTGGCAGGCCTGCATAAGTATCATTAGATAAGTCTTTCGCTGATCTTTTTTATGCCCCTGCATCAGATGATGCTGTGGGCATATAGTTTTCGGTACGTGGGTATGTGCGTACGAATGTACGTCCTTCTGTACGAATGTATGTATATACGTACGTACATACATACATAATGTACGTACGTACGTGATCCTGTTAGACTACGGTTAAGGCATTTGTACCAGGTAGAACCTGAACTTTTAAGAGCTCATATTTTTCAAAGCATCTGATACATTTGGTTCATATTTGGTTTGATGATAGATATTGGTCCAAAGTTTCATTCAGCAATACCCCCCACCCATGCCCATGACCTAAAGGTCAAGGTCATGGACTTAGAAATTTTATTTTCATGATTTGTATATTCTTTGTTGAAAATCACTTACATGTACTAGGGAACACAAAACTGAGTTTCTTAGTCTTATGGTTTAAGAGTGATAGACCTTGCAGGGAAAGGGCCTTACATTTTTCCTTATTTTTGCATTATTTGTTGAAAATCACTTACTAGGGAACACAAAACTGAGTTTCTTAGTCTTATGGTTTAAGAGTGATAGGCCTTGCAGGGAAAGGGCCTTATATTTCTCATTATTTTTGGATTCTTTGTTGATAATCACTTACTAGAGAACACAGAATTGAGTTTCTTAATCTTATGGTTTACGAGTAACTGACCTTGCAGGCAAAGGGTCTTATTTCTCATTATTTTTGGATTCTTTGTTAACTAGAAATGTGTCCAAAGTACACAGATGTCCCGGCATTGACATATGCTAATTTGGCAAGGTTTGCACAGTTTTATAGAAGTACCCAAAGCAAGGGCAGCCGTGTACTAGGGACACATTTTTTTAGTGTACCCTTAGTATAGGTGGATACATATTTTACAAGTTTTTCCAGTAGTTTTGAAAAACCTAAGAGCATGGTGCATGAATTAGGTACATGTAGAATGTGGTATTTTTGTGGAGAAATAAAAAACCTGAATACCCATCATTTCTGTTTGAAGTGTAGCTAAGTTTGGTGTTAAATTCTGTCACCTTTATTATAAACCCTTTAATAGCTAATTACAACATTCTGATTTTTCTTCTTTCTTTTTTTTTTTGTTTCTTTTTTTTTTTTTTGTATTTTTCAGAGTCGAGTAAGACTTGACATTTCATGTTAAGCATCTGCTTGGAATACAGTTCTCTGAAAAATAATTTTAGAAATTTAAGAATGTTGTCTGCTTCAAATCTTGCTTGGCACTTTTTAAGGTTTAGATAGACTGGCTCCAGTCTCCATTGACTAAAATTAATGTTCTTCTCATAATCCTGTTTGATAGTCCACTAAAATAAAACAAGAAAAAATATCATGGCTATAAAGGCTGGTCACTGTAGTGACCAGCCTTTATAGTCATGATATTTCTTTGGTTTTATTTTAGTGGATTATTAAACAGATTATAAGAAAAAAATATTTAGTCACTGGAGACTGGAGCCAGTCTAAGGTTTAGACTGATCACTGCTTTACTGTTTTCAGGTGATTATGCCAAGGGAGATCTCCTCCCTAGTAACAGCAAGAGACCGTGGAAAGATATATCATACATGATCAGGAAACGGAGCTTGCAATAAAAGCATTAAGTGTGATAATATAGCAGTTTCTGTGATAAAGGAACCGGGATTGGAAAATATTGAACAAATAATGGATGACACTGTTTCAGATTTTTCCAAAAGACAAATTTTTAAACGGCATCAGTTCTTGGTGCGTCATAGTGGACGTAAGAGCTAAAGATCAGCAGCTTCGTCAAAGACATGGAAACATCGTCTGCAAAAGATGAGCACGACACAGACTCAAGTACAGTTGTATCGACGATCGTGGCGGGTGGACTCGGTTCTCCAACAATCTGGACCTCACAGGCTTTGTCTCCGCCGCTCTCTGTCCCGCAGGCCCACAGCGCTTCCATGACCACACAAGCGATGCCAGTACCTCCTCCAGCGCACGCACACCCTCAGCCGGCTGTAAATATAGACAAAGGGCTTCTTGACGCGGCTGCTCTCTTGGAAGGGAAGACGATGTCACTACCGGTGAAAACTGCTGATAACCCTGGAACTGCTGACGGTTCTCTGTCTTGGGCAATACAAAATACACTTCTGCAGCAATATGGCCAGATAATGTTAGATCGTATGTTGAACAAGCAGTCGACAGATACCTCTTCCAGTGTGACAACCTCCGATGTAGCTGGTATGTAGTACAATGTACTTGACCCATCACTTCACTTCCATCTGTTGACCTTTACCACTCTCTGGGCAAATTCAGCAGACATCGAATTGGAAATATATTTCTTATTTTTCCCAGAAAACAGGATTTGATATTTCATGCAAATTGTCTCCATTGGAGACAATTTGCTTTAAATGCCAAAGTCTGTTTTCTGGGAGAAATAAAAGAAATATTTGGAATATATTATCTGCTGAAAATTTTTATACAGAGTGCTCAGCTTAAAGCATTAAAAGCTTGACATGATTCATATGTGAAGCCATTTTTCTGCAATATAACAAAATACATGTAGAATGTTGTCAGCTCCACTTTGTGATTGGAGCTTTCTCACATCAGAACTTAATGCTATACAAAATTTTAGCATGTGAGCTTCTGAAAAAGAATATTTTTTCAGAGGAAATAAGGCTTGACATAGCCTGTGCATGGTCTGTATATGTATGTCGTAGTCCAGATAGGAATTTAACCAGATTCCGAATTTAGCCAGATCTGGAATCTGGCTAGGCCAAATTGGAATTCTTATTTGGTCTAGGCAGATTCCGGATCTGGCTAAATTAATATTTAGTTTAGCCAGATTCCGGATCTGGCTAAACTCTGTTTAGTCCAAATAAGGATTCCTATTTGGCGGCAGATTCTGGATCTAATGACCCACTGAAATTTAATTACCAACCCAAACAATTTTATGACTGTAACGTGTTCATGAAAACAAATTTATTTCTTTTTTCTCAGAATGGAATTTTATATGTTGTACATCCTCTTGCTTCCTACACACCAAACAGCAAGCAAATTATTTTTTATGGATGGCCACAGTGCTACCAACATCTTAACCCTTATCTTGCTTTTCACGACAATAGTCGCGCTGGAGGGGTCTGCCAACTCAAAAGCCTGTCATACTTACTATATACCACATGCAACCATTCAGAGCAAGTGTTCTCATACAGGAGTGAACCTACTTTCATACAAATACGCCACTTTTCATTAGATAGTCAGGTGCTGGATTTTACCCACACTAAAAAAGACCGAGAATACCAAATTTCAAGCTGCCATTAATTTCAGCACTCACTTCAACAAATTGATCAGGATTTTCTGGAAAAAAAAAGCCCATAACACCTGAATCATTTCCAGTGAGGAAGAAGTAGGAATAACAGTAGAACCTATGTATGTCACTCGTTTCATTCGCAATAGTACACAGTAGGCGCTGGTCTCTTGTATTTTTTTTTTTTTTTTTTTTTGTCTTAAACGGTTCCTGGTTTACACATGACTGTCACGTTCTAGTCACGTAACCATCCTTTCTCCTGTAAATGGCCATCTGGGATCGGCAAATTATACGTGAAAATTTCATGAAAATCGAGGTAAAATTCAGGGGGTAATGACTTCTCAAGTAGAGGTACCCCCTCTTACAGGCCTGATTCATTTTTTTTTTCCGGCAAGGGAAGGGTTAAGAGAAAGAAGTAAATACAATTATAAAAGCAATAAATTAGTAAATAAACCAAAACCATGTGAAAATAAATATGATGAGCAATGATCCATAGCCAAAATCCTGTCCCTAACATCAAAAGGGAAAGAAGTACAGGTACCCAGCCATACATTATTCATAGAACAACAAGATTCCTATTTGGTCTGACCAGCTTAGCCAGATCCAGAATCTGCCTAGCCAAATAGGAATTCTTATTTGGACTTAAGACAGAGTTTAGCCAGATCTGGAATCTGGCTAAACTGAATATTTAATTTAGCCAGATCCGGAATCTGCTTTGGTCAAATAAGAATTCCTATTTGGCCTAGCCAGATTCTGGATATGGTTAAATTCCTATTTGGACTACGACATGCACCGGTATATTAAGTATCACTTAAGGGATTGCAATAGTGACCTTGGCAATAGTGCTATTGTGATAGTAAAATGGCAATAGTAATAGTATTGGCAATAGTCATAGGTACAAATAAGAGGGGATATCCACATAATATTTTTCTTATTTCTCGACGAAAACATATGTTGTTGGTACTCATTAGAAACACCTCAGCGAGGCACTTCTAATGAATATCCACAACATGTTTTCATCTGACGATTTACGATCAAATGAGCCCCCAAGTACAAATGTACTAGTCCTGTGCAGACAGATACGTCTATCTCGCACAGAGAAGTACCAACTGCTGCGGCAGTCTTTCTTTAGGACACACACAGGGTGCCCGGTCCAGGCTTCCGGTTTGCGGGGTGATTGATATGGTCACCCGGTCAGCTCTAGACACCAAGTGTCAGATCAGAGCTATCGTTTCACCAGGTGACCGATCCGGTCACCCTGTAACCGGTCACCCGGTTGGCTCCAGACATCTAGTGTCAGATAGGAGCTTAACTTTGGAGAATCTCAACCGGACTCCCAATTCACTAGGCACCCTGTGCGCTGGGCATCCGGTTGCTGCTGTTAATCAAGCAGCTAATCTTCAATCTACTTAGCCAGTTGTTACTGGGTAACAGATTCGCTAGTAATTCTACTGACAAAAGAGGACATAGACCTAGATCTAAGAAACAAAACCATTCCTCTTTTAGTAATAGTTCTTCTGAGAACTACTTCTTATGCTTCATCTAGATCTTCTTCTCAAGGTAGAGCTAGGAAAAGGTATAGAAAGAAATATCACATTCTAGGGAACATAAGAAATTATAAGAGGCGTTGTTCTCGAACTTGTTCGAGGGACAAAATGCTTAGACACCATAGTCGTCATTCTAGATATTGCTGATGTCTTTCATCTAGAAGATAGTCCATGTCTCCTAAGGAGAAAGTCCGAAGGATTGCTTCTTCTGAAGCTCAAGACAGTCAGAGACAGTACAATGTCTTATAAATCAGTTACTGTTTTTGATAATGAGTATGACAGAGAAAGTAAGTAGAAATTCTGCTAAACACATGTATATGCAAATCAATTTTTCTGAGGACGGGACATCCAAACGTACGTGTATATCTCTTCATGACACGTCTCAACAACAGACTACCATTGTAGGTGTCGCCAATACCAGACAACCAAGCTCTTGCCATAGATGCATTGTCCATGAATTTCCCTTAGTTCCAGACCTCTTAAGTCAACTAAATGGAAAGTTCTTGCATCAAAATCTTCAGATGCTATCTCTTCACGCTTGGACATTATCAAGCAATCAATTTGAAATTGACAGTTTTCAAAGAAAGTTGCAAATCATGTCTCTAAGGCAAGAAGACCTTCTACTAGGAAGGTCTACAATGCAAATGGGGTGTCTTTTCCAATTGGTGTTGACGAGGGAAGATTACAACTGTCTCGGCCTTTTTATCAAACATAGCAGATTTTTGTCTCTTCTTGTTTGTGCCAAGTCAGTAGGATAAAAGTCTATAGATCTTTGATTATCACCCCGCTTTTTGAAAAAGCGGGGATATTGTGATACCCCCCCCCGTCTGTCAGTATGTCCATCTGTAATGTTACACCATTGCTCCTACACCATTTAAGATAGATTCTCAAAACTTTCACAGGTGATAGCCCTATGGATGAGGACTGGAGGAACACATTTGGAATTTTGATGTAACCCTGGGGGCAGGGCCAGGGGGGTGTGTGGCCCCAAAGGGTCCAAAATCCATTTTGTACAAACATAGTCATATTGCATATCAAATCAAAGGTAATGAAGAGTAGAATACAATGGTGCAAAATTTTTGCCTCGGGTGCATATCTGGGGGTCACCAGAGGTCGAAAAGTAGGATTTTCGGTCCTTTTATTTTGATTGTCACACAACGTCTCCCAGGCTTTTTGAGATAGAACCTTGAAATTGTCATAGGTAATAGCCCTATGGATGAGGACTGGAGGAATGCATTTGAAATTTTGATGTGCGCGGAGATATGCGATGGCCCTGGCCCGGGGATATGCGATGACATACCATCGACTCGCTCCAGTGAAAAGTTGCTGTGGGGAGGGAGGAATAAAAATGAAAATATGAAAAAGCTTGTTCGATCAAATTAAATAATTTTCAAACAAAAATACGCATAAAAATGCAGTATTTCAGTCCCAACTTTGATGGGTAAGGATATAAAATTAAAATAAAATTCAAAGTGCATATTTATTTTAATATTGGGGCTCAAACATAGGAAAGGCTCTCCCGTAAAACTGTGGCCCGTCTTGATATTTTTGAAGAATCAAACAGTTTGAGATGAGCAAGTGACAGATTATTCAATTTTTAGCAAAATGTTGATGCCTCTGTCAAACAACTGGGAATCTAATCGTGGTATGCATTCCCAAGTTACATTGTACATGTAGAAGACTGTCAATTGAAGTGTTTTCCTGGCATTTATTATTGAAGACATCAATGTTGAAAAATAATATTCGCCAAAAACGAATACAACACAGAAGTAATGTTTTTGTGTACAATGCACATGAGAGATGTTGCAAATTTCATATGGGTAAAATACATGTGATTTTAATGCTCACTGTGGAATTTAACGCAGCAGTTTAATGTAACGTTTTGGGCCCAGTTGTTCAAAGCATAATTAGCTTAACAAGTTCATTAGTGGTCAAAAGTTTAACTGCTCAAGAAGGTACATGTACAATATGGAATGCACAGGTATTTTTGCTGAAAAAATGTGAAATGCAAAAGCTACTCACATTTTTTCAGCAAAAATAATAGCGTATATGCCATATTTAATGATCAAGAAAAAAGCAAAAGCCGCGATGGCGAAATGTTGATGTTAATACATGATAAAGATTATTTCGTGTTGGTGTTGATTTACTATACAAAAGTATTTAATGATCAAAGTTTTAACGATACGTTAACTAATAACATCATTAGTTTTGAACAACTGGGCCCTGGTCGTCGCCTTTGATGATTTCTATTAAATATACAATTCTGCCGCTCATCCACTGTAGCAAACTAGCACTAACAGAAACTACCAAATATTTCCTGCAGCCTTTTTTCTCCATCCCACCCTTCTGGTAAGACTTCTTGCATAATACTGTAAGCTGAGTAATATAAAGCAGCTTGGTTCCGTTGTAGTCACCAGTTCCTCATTGGTTCACTCAATGTATACAGGAAATTTCTGTATACATTGAGTGAACCAATGTACTACACGCTATGGGGAATGGTCTGAGTCTTTGTAAGATACACAGGATCACCATCCCCACTGGGTGTGGCAACATTCTTTCATTTGTGTTGAGGTTTTATGGCCCAGTCAACCTAATGGGGTCATGTTGAGTGCAGTCAGTTTACCTAACCACACGTTTACTGGGCAGGCTTAGTCCTCTAAGTGGTTAACCAGTATTGCGCACATTCTTTCGCCAACATTCTTTCGTGGAGACTGATCATGAAATACACTACAACCTCTCTATAACACGGTTTGTTATAACGCGGTTTTGTATATAACATGGTTCAAAGATGGATCCCAAAAACGTATAGATTATATTGAAAAATGACCATAAATGGTCATTTTTCAATATAATCTATATATTTTTGTTTGGATATAACACGGTTGTTTAACTTACACGGTTTATGTTATGGACCCCAACAATAGTGTTATAAAGAGATTTTGGTGTATTATGAATTATTTTCTATTATCATTCTTTCCCTTACACTAATTCAAGAAGAGCAGTTGTCAGTCCCTGTTGAATGAATGTACACAAATACGAGTTAACTGCATAGAGGACTAAGCCTGCCCAGGAAAATGTGTGGTTAGGCAAACTGATCTCAATTAGCACAACTCTAATGGGTTGACTGGGAAGTAAAATCTCAGCACAAACAAACAAAATTTGTCTGTAATTGCAAACAGTACGTAGCTCTATGTAAGACACTCTTTTCAATCAAATGAGTTGCCAGATAAGGAAAGGTATCTTCTGGCAAAAATGCAAGCAGTAAAGAACCATGGATTTTCTTAGCCGAAATTTGGGGCAGAAACCCTACTGAAAATCATTGCAGAAATTTCAGAGATATTTCTTTGAAATTTCAAGGAAATAATTTCTCCAAAATTTCACTGATATTCAGTGAAATACTTAATATGTTTCATTGAAATTTCAGTGATGTATCAGTGATATTTCATTGAAATTTTGGTGATATTTCAGCCTGAAATATTTCTCAAGAATTTTAGTGAAATTTCACTGAAATACCAGTGACATTTTACTATCAATGAAAAAATTTACAATGCAAACAGAAATGGGTGCGGTAGTAAGCATAACCTGTAATTTTACTTTTTCTTCCATTTTTGTACCGTAAAGATTTTAACAGCTTCTTAGGCTAATCTGATGCTGCAAAATTAATCAAGTAGACTTGAAAAAAAATTACTACCTCTAACACAAACAAGCAATTCTGGATATTTAAAGATTTTTTACCACTGACAAATTTCAGCTCCAAATTATTTTGCTGTCATATTTACAAAGGGAGATCACCCTCATACTACGGGAGATCATTAATACATGTATGTTGTTCACGAACATTTCTGTGAAATTTCAGTGAAATTTGAGTGGAATTTCAGTGAAATCTTTGTTACAGATTAAGGGTCACTGGAATTTCACTGAAATTTCAGTGAAATTTAGAGCTTCAGTGGAAAACATTGAAATTTCACTTTCACTGAAATTTCAAAAGCTTTTTCGGTAGGGAAATGTCCCAATCTTTCCCAATTTATATAGATAAAAATTCCCAAAGTCTGTAGAAAATTCCCATTTTCTCCTGTGTCAGCTTTAAGAGTAAAATTAGAATCGTCACAATCTATTAGTTTATTAATTGCTAAGAAATTCTTCCAAGTTGAAATCAGTGACAACATTGAAAAATGTAGACTGAATCAGGGATTATTCTAGCACCGGATTTTTGTGAGAGAAAAAATCCCACTTGAACAAAAACAGTGAGAGATTTTCAAATTCAGTGAGATTTAATTTTTTGCTCGCTCAGACAAACTGAGTGAGATTTTTTTATTTTTTTTTCTTGTAAAGGTCAGATTTTGTATCAGAATTGTATGTATAAGTAATTAGTATTATTATTCCTTATTTTGTAATGTACTCTAAATCAGGTTAATAAAATTGTTATATATAGGGTGTTTGATTATTTTAAGTATCATTATTTTCATATTTACTGCAAGTGTTTATATATAAATTTGAAGTTTCTGGAAAATCATGTTTACAATAATAAGTTGTTTATATTCTTTTTGGAATTTCCAGATGGAATATTCTAGATTAAGCTATTTTTGGCATGTCACAGAACATTTAAATTTTTTCTTGATAAATGCTGGATAATAAGTGATGCCTTTAGTACTGTAATTTTTTTTAGATTGTGCTTTGATATTATATAAGGAGAGAAGATTTTCATATGAGCATCTTTGTGCACTTTCATTCTTTACTGGATTACTTCAATGTTTCATTAATTCTGGAATTAAACCCTGAATTCAGGGACTTTAAATTGTGGGATCAGAAACTGCAATTTAAAGGATTTGTTTCAGAAATTCTTCTGGAATATTTCGCAGGGATTTTGTGACATTAGCCAATGATTTTTTACCAGCGAGTTCCGATTCATATACTCATAATTTTTCTCTGGGACTCACAAATTTTTATATAAGTGAGTCCCTGAGCTCACAAAATAGTTGATCCCTGAGCTCACAAAAACAGTAGATATCTGCTCTAAAATATATTACAGACTCATGATTTTATCATAGGACTCATGGAATTTCAATTATGTGTCCTTGAGACTTGACAGAATTTGTTCTGTCTTGCACATTTTCTTATTTTTTGTTATCAACACATACTGTAAATACTTTTAAAGCTTGATGCTGGTTTCCCTTTCATTTCTTTCTCGTTACGCCTGGCTCGTAACAAAATGCAAACAGCTGAATAAGGGTATTCATCAGGCAGTTCGGTCGTGTTTGATCGTCATCCGAATCAGGGGAGGAGAGCGTGGCCGCTTCAGTCGAGCTGGGTTGTGCTCGAACATGATACTTTAACATGTTGCCATCCCGACTGGACGGCTTCGGGGCGGATAATTTTCTTTCTTTCTTTTTCCGAGTCGGCGGACATTTTTTTTGGCTGACTCGAGGTAGCGATCAAAAAAGCGCTTACTTAAACCAGAGACCGAGGGTGCATTCCACAGTTTCGCACTTTTGAACCTGGGCAAAAATGTCAATAACTAGGGGTAGGGCTAGAAACCAGTCTGAAAATACTTTTTGCTGCACATTTTGACCAAAACTGAAGTTTTATGCTTGTCAGTTATTGTTAACACTGATAAAAAAGACTTTTCTTGAGGTCACATGACCTTTTTATAAAACAGTGTAGGTAAAATACGAAACTGTTGAACTCTGTCTGGTACCCGGTTTTACCTTGTCAAAAATTGTAGCATGCTTTTCTGTGGATTTTATCTTAAAAACGAGGTGGCTTACAGGTATTGATTTCTGGATAAAAGTAATATTCTGTAGGCGCTCTGTCAAATTTCCAACTGTTTCAGACCAGTGCATTGTCCTGGAGTTGATGATAATCATTCGAAAACTGCACTTTTTGCATAAATTTGGCCGCAGTCGGAGGGGGGTGGGGTATTGTTTACATTAGTGCAACAGCAGGTTTTGGTACATTGCAGTTATTTTTATGATGCTTAAATTATTATTTGGTATGTTTGCAATTTATTGATACAGTACCTAATGGACAGGTAGTGTTATATTAGCTGTGATTGCATTTTATATATGTGAGGGCTGTGAACAGATAGAAATGCGTCAAAACTGTGGAGTGCACCCCGAGAATGAAATTTTACGATAAAGCTTTTCAGTTATACAGATTAATGAATGGTTACCTGCGGTCGTATGGGTAATGAATTTTGGCGCCACAATAATTCAGAAACCGGTCAAACAGAACAGTCCGATAGTCTCGAAATGAGCCGCATGTGCAAAATAGGAACTTAACGGCGCGAAATGAGAAAAATTCAGCGTGCGATTTTTTTTCTCACTCCGGGAATTTTGATGCGATTTCTTGCAAAAAAATGCGAGAATATCGCGAAATCGCGCCAGAAAATGATCCCTGCTGAATTATGTTCTTGATTTTCTAATCCAGTTCTCCCAACTTTGTTGATTCACTGGTCCCTGGCCTTTAATTCAAATGAGTAGGAAAATCCCTGAGATCAGCGGAGATTCATAGTAGTCTGATCAGGAACTTTTCTGTATCTTGTTATGTTCTTCAGTACCATGATTCTATAAGTGGACAGTGAAGGTCCTGATCAGCTTGCGAGGATGCACAGGCAGATCTGGGCCTTCGTTGTCTGCATTATCTCGAAGACACATTTTCGCATGGCTCGATCGGCCAAAAAGTATTGACACATGTAATGTTCTTATTTCATCACTAAAACGTTGGTTGCAGGTTCTCACTGATGCATTTTTATTGAGTATACCCACATCTTACCATATTCTACCTAATTACCGCACTTAGGTTATTCAAAATTACTGCTAAGCTTGTAGTAAAATATCCACCTAAAAAGGGCACACTTTAAAGAAAGATCAGCAGAGGACCTCATGAGGAGTGTATTTAACGATACTTACCCGATGTTATTTTCTGATTTTTATCGCACCTGCTTGTAGCAGGGTGCGATATAGGCGTCCGATTTTCCGTCCGTTTGTCCGTCCGCCTGTCCGTCCGTCTGTCAACATTTATGTCGACGTTCGACATTTATGTCAAAGTTAGTATTCTAATCAACTACAAGACTAAACAACCATCAAACCTTGCATGAAACATCTCCTTGACCTCCTGACTTTGCGACATAGGCGTTTTCCGTCCGTCTGTCAACATTTATGTCGAAGTTTGACATTTATGTCAAAGTTAGTATTCTTATCAACTACAAGACTAAACAACCATCAACCCTTGCATGAAACATCTCCCTGACCTCCCGACTTTGCGACATAGGTGCCCGCTTTTCCATTTGTCTGTCAATTCATCCGTCCATCTGCCCTTCTGTTAACAGTTCTGTTATGTTGTAGTTGGACATTTATGTCAAAGTTAGTATTCTAATCAACTACAAGACTAAACAACCATCAAACTTTGCATGAAACATCTCTCTGACCTCCTGACTTTGTGACATAGGTGCCCGCTTTTCCATTCGTCTAACAGTTCATCCATCTGTCTGTCTGTTCGTCCATCTGTCTGTCCGTCTATTAACAGTTCTGTTATGTCGAAGTTCGACATTTACGTCAAAGTTAATATTCTAATCAACTACAATTCTACAACAACCATCATACATGTACCTTGCATGACACATCTCCCTGACCTCCTGACTTGGAAGGTACATTGACCCAGTGACCTTGACCTATATTTTGCACTCCATTGACTTTGACACAATTTACATTGACGTTCCAGATCTTCTCAACTATAAGGCATACAACTACCAAACCTTGCATAGTGCTTCTACTAGATGTACTGACTCGGCAGGTTCCTTGACCCGGTGACCTTGACCTATATTTTGCGCTCCAGTGACTTTGACACATTATCGATATCTCCTCAACTATAAGGCCTACAACCATCAAACCTTGCAAAGTGCTTCTTCTCAATGTACTGACTCGGCAGATACCTTGACCTGGTGACCTTGACCTTTATTTTGGCTGCAGTGACTTTGACATAATTTACTTCAACGTTCCAGATCTCCTCAAGTTTAAGACCTCTAGCCACCAAACCTTGCGTAGTGCTTCTCCTAGATGTACTGACTCGGCAGGTATCTTGACCTGCTGACCTTGACCTATATTTTGCGCTCCAGTGCCTTTTACACATTTTACGTCGACATTTAATATCTCCTCAACTATAAGGCCTACAACCATCAAACCTTGCATAGTGCTTCTCCTCAATGTACGGACTCCACAGGTACCTTGACTGGGTGACCTTAATCTATATTTTGCGCTCCATTGACTTTTACACCTTTTACGTCCCCCTTCCATATGTCCTCAGCTGTAAGGCCTTCAACCACCAAACCTTATATGGTGTTTCTTCTCGATGTACTGACTGGGCAGGTACCTTGACCTGGTGACCTTGAACTATACACATTGACTTTGTCACATTTTACGTTGATGTTCGGTATCTCCTCAAATATAAGACCTACAGCCACTAAACCTTGCATAGTGCTTCACCTCATTGCACTGGCCTAGCAGGTACCTTGACCTCGTGACCTTGACCTATATTTGACACATTTTACGTTGATGTTTGATAACTCCTCAACTATAAGGCCTACAACCACCATACCTTGCATAGTGCTTCTCCTTGATGTACTGAATTAGCAGGTACCTTCACCTGTGACCTTGACCTATATTTCACGCTCCAGTGACGTTTACACATTTTATGTCGATGTTCCATTATCATTGGGCTGTATAATACGAAAAGTCAGTGCTGAAGATATAGCCATTAGAGGGAATGGCACTGGCCTGGAATATATGTGCCCCACTAGGCACTTTGTCTACATTTTTTTCAACCCAGTTTTCCAACTAAGCACTGCTAAGAATGAAATAAACTTATTTAATAACCATGTTCTGATTGTGGCTCCTGTGACTTTTGCCCCAGCAGGTGCGATGACGCCTTCCGCAGAATTCTTGTCTTTATATAAACATATGTTGTAGGTACTTGTTTGAATTGCCTTGACTTAATTCAAATGATTACCCTTAACCTATATGTTTTTATAAAGAAGTAGATATAAGTACAATGGCTGTAATCTGAAGACTACTAAATTGCTTGACTGTGCACTTATAGGATCATGTGGGGTAATTAGATTGAATACGGTATGTTTTCTAGATACCAGTGCATGAAATGAGTATTTATCTAACCCATTTATGTCGAGTGGAGTATTCTACCACAATTTTTTGGATTGGTCTATTTCCAGTAGCAGGATGTCTGGTTAGCTTTTATTACAATGTACCACTATGTTTTATAGAAATCCCTGTACTTAATGCAAGTAGTGTAGACCCTGATTGAGGAGGTGGAGGGGGGGGGGATGGGGGAAGAGGGGGCGGGGGTAGGGAGATTTTCTGGGCGGGGGTTATACAAAAATTTGTCGTATTTTATTGATTTTACTCTATTTTTATGTACTTCAATGCAATAACTGGACATCAGAAGTACCTAATAGACATATTCAAATAAATTCAGGTATATTTACATTGAATCCGGCATTGATTTCACTTCACAGACGAGGAGTGTTCCGCCAATCATGGTTTACATTCACTTCTTTTACATCGGATTTCGGTAATTCTCCGTTTCGGTTTATCTCTAGTTGATTACTTGCCCTTGATTCCGAAAGTTGACAAAATGTTGGTTGTTTTGGTGGCAGTCCACATTTTTAGAAATAATCCATCTGCCATAGACAATTATTTTATTTACTCCTTGTCGGATAAGGACTTTTGCGCTGTTAAAAAAAAAATAAAAAAAAATGGACCATTCACGGATTTACGGACCAGTAAAAATTCTGTGTCCGTGGTCCGTGAATAGTCTGTATTAAGTGCAAAATATAGTAAACTTAACCATTTATTGGTCCGTGAGTAGTCCATGGTCCGTGAATAGTCCTGAATTAGTCTGGTATTGGTGCATCGTACATCGTTCCGTTTTAGCAATCAGATCGTCTGTGAAGTCCTTGGTCCATGTACGGTCAGTTATGGTCTGACAATTGGTCTGTAAATGGTCCGTAGCAGCATAGTCATTAGACTTGTAGAAAACTACAAAATAACTAAATAAATAAATAGGGCTAAACATCATGTTTGCAATTGCCATTTCAGCGGCACTTGAAATATAAGTACCGCCTTCACTATCATACAAGCTGACAACATCATCGTCGCAGTTGAATTTCGAGAAACAAATCCAGTGCAGACCTACATCATTAGGATGGTACCAACAATCTGTGCAATTAGATTACTTTAACTACAGATAGGTATCTATGAAAATGTGATGTCATGTTATTCCGATTTTGATAATACTAGTTTTTTTGTTGTTTTTTTATTTTATCGTAAGTGGCATCCGTAATTTGAATAACGTCCCGTGCTTTTTCAAGTCTGTGAATAATAGGCCCGTGGTTTCTCAAGTCTGTGAATTCAGGGCCGAGGGCCGTCGTTTGTCATTTAACTCTTAGTTTATGAGAACACCATCAAAAAGATGATTGTTCTCACGGACCCCCAAGTGTAGGGCTGTGCTTATCAAAAAAATGTGAAAAGATGCATATTTACGTGGTATTCTTGAGTTTTGATTTCAGTAATTAATACAACTGTTTTTGTGCCAATGTGGATCAGTTTAGGCCAGGACCCAGGCCCATCACATTTTTTTCCTGACCAGTTAAAGACCGGATCAAGGCCCACCACCTTGTGATACCTATTTTCCATATGGCTTACGAATGTATATGCAGGCCCTTACACAGACTTTTGAAATGGAGTGTGCAGATCTTTAAAGAGGGGTGCAAATGCTAAAGAATTGTCAATTTTGGGGCAAAAATAAGGGGTGTAAAGTGAGTTTGGGGTCTAAATCTGCATAACTGTATATTGAATTTGCATAGTCATGTTTGAATTTAGTTATAGCAATGGGGATATTAAAAATTTTGATTTAGGGGAGAGAGTAGTTTGCTTGCAGGCGGGAAGTGGGGGAAAGGGGGAGGGAAGTGGGGGAAAAAGGGGTAGGTAAGTGGGGGAAAAGGGGTAGGGAAGTGGGGGTAAGGGGGCAAGGAAGTGGGGGTAAGGGGGGAGGGAAGTGGGGAATATCTACCTGTCCACCCCCTCCTGATTAGATGCCGCATTCTGTGGCTTCTGATCTTGGTCTTCAGTATGCCAATTACCGTTTTGGAGGTTTCTCAACTAAAGCAAGTTAATATCCCTCATATCTTGAGAAAGCCCTAGACATCCAGTGGCCAAACTGAATGCACATCTTATCGATTCATCCATCTTTCACACATGCTAGCATTTATGGTAAGTAAGTGTGCTGGGCTCCGGGCTCCAAATAAGATCCTTATCCATAAGAATAGTTCCTTATTTCTCCTCCAAAACTTATGTTTTGGATTATCATCCAAAATATTTCAGTGATTTTTTTTTTATATCCATAGATATATGTTTATGTGGAAAAGTAAGAGGGCAGGTAATAAAAAATCAAAATGGTTTCATCTGTCCAGACAGAGGGAATATGCAAAAGAGAATTTTTATTTTTGCACCAAAACTCATATTGTTGCACTCCTCCAAAATGCCTTAGTGGGGTGATTTCTACGAACACCAACAAGATAAATTTTGGAGCAAAAAAATAACAAAATTATCCTAAATCATGGTCACCGTTAACACCTTATCTGGATATATATTTACTCTGGAGGACAGAAGGATGTTGTCATCAATTAATTAAGGAAGTTGTGTGATTGATTAATGTTACCTACTATGTGT
This sequence comes from Anodontia alba, assembly GCA_964016985.1. Classification (NCBI taxonomy): domain Eukaryota; kingdom Metazoa; phylum Mollusca; class Bivalvia; order Lucinida; family Lucinidae; genus Anodontia; species Anodontia alba. The sequence continues at coordinate 33,127,335 of OZ024838.1, forward strand.
AGTACTAGATAAGATGTTTTTTCATCCAAAAAAAAATATTGCTATTTTTCTTATTTCTCCATGAAAACATATGTTGTGGGTACTCGTTGGAATTGCCTCGGCGAGGTGATTCCAACGAGTACCCACAACATATGTTTTTGTGGAAAAATAAGAAAAATATTTATCTAGCTATTTCACATATCTGGAGCTGTGACTTTTGAAGTGTCTACACAGTGATAAAACATTAGTGAGATACTAACCTGTGTTACCGACAACAGCAGGATTTTAAACGTAATTTTAGTCAGCAGGATTTTTAAACTTTTCTCATCTCTGTCTGTCGTAGTGTACCATATGTCGTATGGGATTAGCGTAATCCAGAGCAGGTGATGTTGTTTACATAGCTTTTTGTCAAAAGTTGAAGTCATTAGACTTGTTGTTTGAAATTGTCATGTCTGAAAGTATAAAATATAATGTACAAAAAAGTAAAAATAACAAAAAACAAGCTTTGTATCATATGTTTAAAGGTTAATTAGTATTTTTCAGCCAAGAGATTGTTGGTATTTTTTGAAAGGGAAAAAACGTACATGTAGTCTCATTTCTACTTGTACAGGTAGCTGTCAAGGGTCTCCAAAGGCCAGGTGTGTGATGGGTGTTTAATTGGGGTCTGGAATAGAATCCTCAAGAAGCCGCAGAGGCATTCTAGTGAAAGCTTGACTTTTCTAGTGAAAATAGACTATAACAGACATGGAAGTCTTCCTCAGAATTGCTTTCAGTCAGATGAATCAAGTGTCTTATCAATTTTGCCCACTCTCCATATTCTCCATTATCATTAATGCATTCCTCACAAACTCGCTGCATTTAACCCATTGTAGACTGATTGGACTCCTCCACACTACATATTGGAAGAATCTAATTTCGATTTTAGGTATGTCAGGCTATGTGATTTTATATATTCTTAGAGAAAAAAATGGTTGAACGATTTGCAAACATAGGAGACCCAGATCAGATGCTGCATTTTGCAGCATCTGATCTGGGTCTGCACTGTTTGCCATTTACTCTTTTAGGGGCCTCCAGACTACAATGGGTTAATATAGACTGAACTTTCTGACAGAAAACTCTCCATAATTAAATTTTTACCAGATATTTTGATGCCCAGGCAGGATTATAGGAACTTTGTAACATGTAAAAAATCAGTGATGATATACATGTATGCACACTGTATTCTGCATTAAAATGAACCTAATTCATAACAGGCCTCCAAGCGAAACCTATAAAACCTATAATAACCTATAATTTTGTGTCAAACCTATAAAACCTTTATTTTGTTCATAAAACCTATAAAAAGCCTGTATTTTCATGAAAAAACCTATATTTTTCACTTTTTGAACCTTCTCGCGACTCAACCCTAACTTTTCTTCAAAATGCCCTACTATTTTTACTTTTTAGTCCCAAAAAAGTGATGAAAACTGTCAAGAAATTGTATTTTTTTCCTTGCTCGCTTCGCTCGCTCGGACTATGTAAAATTCAGATCAACTTTATCTGAATAATTGTGGTGCAAAAATTCATCAAATATTTTTTCTTCAGTTTTAAATCTTTATGTGAGTTTGGAAGAACCTTTTTTTAACCTATATTTTTTATTGAAAAACCTGTAAATAACCTATATTTTGAGTAAGAAGAACCTACATAAAAACCTATATTTTCAAAGTGGGCCACTAGGAGGCCTGTCATAAATTTGCAGACATTTGTGATTATTATGTCCCTCCCACCATGGGGGAGTGGGGTGGGGGGGGGGCATGATTTTTAGTGCTGATCCTGTCGGCGAAGGCGTCTGCACTCTATCTCCTTATTGAATGAATAGATTTTGGCCAAACTTGTACAGCTATATTGTTGAGACATGAAAAAGAACAGATTAGATTTTGGTGACCTTGACCCCATTTTCAAGGTCACAGGAGGGCTTAGATTGTTGGAAAATGGGGCTTAGCCTCTTGTCCGCACAGTATCTCCTTATTGATTGGACAGATTTTAGCCAAACTTACACAAATATATCATTGGGAGGGGGAAAAGTGCTGAGTAGATTTTGGTGACCTTGACTCCATTTTCAAGGTCACAGGAGGGCTTAGATTGTTGGAAAATGGGGCGTAGCCTCTTGTCTGCACTCTTTCTCCTTATTGAACGGATATATTTTAGCCAAACTTACACAAATATATCATTGGGAGGGAGAAAAATGCTGATTAGATTTTGGTGACCTTGCCCCCATTTTCAATGGTTAAGATTATTGGAAAATGGGGCGTAGCCTCTTGTCTGCACTCTATCTCCTTATTAAATGGACATATTTTAGCCATACTTACACAAATATATCATTGAGAGGGCGAAAAATGCTGATTAGATTTTGGTGACCTTGAACCCATTTTCAAGGTCACAGGAGGGCTTAGATTGTTGGAAAATGGCTTGTCCGCATCCTATCTCTTGATGGAATGAATAGATTTTAACCAAACTTGCACATCTAAATTGCTGGGACATGTAAAAGAACTGATTAGATTTTGGTGACCTTGACCCCATTTTCAAGGTCAGGGGAGGGCTTAGATTGTTGGAAAATGGCTTGCTGGGACATGTAAAAGAACTGATTAGATTTTGGTGACCTTGACCCAATTTTCAAGGTCATGAGAGGGCTTAGATTTGATGCAATCCTGTCTCCTGAATGAATAAATGGATTTGACCAAACTTGTACAGCTATATTATTGAGACATGGAAAGAACTGATTAGATTTTGGTGACTTTGACCCCATTTTCAAGGTCACATTAAGGCTTAAATTGTTGGAAAATTGCTTGTCTGCACCCTATCTCCTGAAGGAATGAGTGGATTTCTACCAGACTTGCACAGCTATATTTTTGATATATGACTGAATGGATTTTGACCAGACTTCTACATCTTAATTGTTGAGCATGGAAAAGAACTGATTAGATTTTGATGACCTTGACCCCATTTTCAAGGTCACACTAAGGCTTAGATTGGTGGAAAATGGCTTATCTGCACCTTGTCTCCTGAAGGAATGAGTGGATTTCTACCAGACCTGCACAGCTATATTTTTGGGACATGCATCAGATCTGATTATATTTTGGTGACCTTCACCCCATTTTCAAGGTCAGACTAGGGCTTAGATTGTTGGTAAATAGCTTGGCTAGGGTTAACTTGTTCATCGCTGGCTCAGCCATCTTTGAATTAGGAAGTCAGTAACAGAATGGCAAATAGTATACATGTATATCCTGAGGAGACAGCTCATTACGAACCATCTCATCTGGATCTGAAGTGTTTGCATTTGGGTATTTTGGTTTCTTTGTTGGTCTGCAGGAATGATACGGTAATAGGGTTAAGCCATATGACAATTTTAATTCTGATAATAACTTCCAGAGGTGATTGAGCTTTTATTATGTCCTCCCACCTATGGGAAGGGAACATACTGTTTTGGGCGCGGATCTCATTGGCGTCACATAGCACTAGTTAAGGCGCTTTTTTCAATCCAAAAGTACTGATATTTTTCTTATTTCTCCATGAAAACATATGTTGTGGGTATTCATTAGAAGCACCTTGCCGAGGCACTTCTAATGAGTACCCACAACATATGTTTTCGTGGAGAAATATGAAAAATATTTACCAGATACCCTCCCGTATCTAGACTTATGCAACGGTCAGCATTGGCATTTTGGTGTTGGCATGACACTGCTCTTGTGTGCAAAATATTTTGTGAACCAGTGGTTGGATTCTTATCAAATTTTCATGGTATGTAATTGGGACATAACAAAGAACTGATTAGATTTGGTGACCATGACCTAATTTTCAAGGTCCCCAGCAGTAGAAAAAAAAAAAATTTACGGTAGGGAAACATTTGTTTTACTCACCCACTATTTCTAGTTTATGCTTTGTTTTGCAAAGAGTATAAACAAATAAATATTTAAAATAATGGTAATGGATAAGGGCGAAAAAGATATAATAGCCATTACCACACTATGGGTAAATTCAGCAGGCGACAAATTGACAATACTTTGCCTTAATTTTTCTCAGAAAACAAGGTTTGATATTACATGCAAATTGTCTCCCAATTTGCATGAACTGTCAAATCCTGTTCAAAATGTTGTCTGCTGAAAATGCTAAGCCATAAACAACCAAATAATTAAATCAAATTAATATTTAAATTAATACTTATCTAATAATATAATTGATATTTTATTTTACATTTAAGCCCAATGATATTTTATTTTATATTTAAGCCCAGTATGCCAAAGAAAAAGCCATCAGTGTTTTAGAAATAATATTTGATATTATTTATCAAGCAACAATAATCTTACTTGGGTTGGGTATATGTCTCGTTCTCAGATGTGGTAGCTATTGAAAATCACCAAGAAACAGTATTATTTGTTTGCATATGGGCCGCCGACTGACAAAAAGGCCCTTAGGGCATATACGAATGGTGAAGCCCCAGACCAATTTGTACTGCCACACATCTGTTCAAGATCTTTGCTGAAAGTCCTGTATCTTCAACAAGGTCCCTGTATTGTGTAGGTAAACAGTGAAGATCCTGACTAGACTGCACAGAAGCTTAGGCTGGTCTGTATCTTAGCTGTTGGCATAATGTTTTAACGTCCCTTTACTCAGCCATCCACCCATTATCTCTTGGTAAAGTGCATTTTTCAACTGAAGAAAAAAACAACACAAAAAACAACAAAACAAACATACAGTCGAACTGTTAATAATAGTATCTCAAACATCTTTAGGACCATGAAAATTTGTTCTAGACATGGATAGTTTGAGCCAGTGAGGGTAACCATAAATCGTAGTGTCAGAAGGCAAATGGGGCTAATACAGGAATGATTTTTCGATCTTCTATAAAATATTATTATGTTGAGTGTACTCATTAGAATTGCCTTAATGAGGTGATTCTAATAAATACTAAACAGCTTTGTATTTCCAGATAAATTAACCCTTGTCCTGCTGAATAAATTAAGCTGCCACGCCCACTTCTAATTTTCAGCCAATCAGATTACTTGATCCTGATTTTTGCTATAAATTCATATATTTAATGGCAAACAGTGCAGATCCAGATCAGTTGGCTTCTTCAGAAGTCAGCTGATCTGGATCTACACTGTTTGCAAAGGCAGGGTATATCCGGGTTCAGCAGGACAAGGGTTAAGAAAATTTCGCTAAAATAACCCTAAGTATTTGTTTTATTGAGCTATTGGAAGAATTTACTAGGGACTCAAAAATGAGTTTGAAATTATCAGCCATGATAAAAGAGCCATTTAGGGGATAACTGCATTCAGAATTTCATTCGGGGAGGTAAATCAGTGATTTTACGGTTAGAAATTTCTAAGGCTGGCACAATTAATCAGATGATCGATTAATTGATCGATAAATTCCACAAAAATGATAATCGTTATAGAGTTGTTAAAAATCGATCATTTGATTTCTGTGTCAGTTACTTTACCATATTTACCCATAGTATTCAGACACCTCAACTCCTTACCATACATTGTACTTTATCTAAAATTTGAACAAGTACAATTTACCACCCAATGTTATGTCTAAAAATAGCTGGAGGAGTGGCAGACAGTGTAAACTCAGATGATGTCGCATTTAGTGGCATCTCATCTGGGTCTACACAGTTTGCTCATGCCTGTCTGATCAAATACGTGCATATGTTAAGAGACATGCTCAGAAAGACAGATAAAATTATTACCAACTCTTTAATGATTTACTAATCGATTATTGATTACAATGGCAGGACTGATAATCGATTATCATTTTAGCTCTAATAAGCCAGCCTTAGAAATTTTATTCTGTGACGACACATCAGTTATCACCATTCTAGAGCATTTATTCTTTTGTTTCATGGAAAACGTACTATTTGCACAATGCAGCAAGTGCTGTTAGCTGTGTGAAACCTCATGCCAGTCGATGAAAAGCAAAGTTAAGTGATGGCATAATTTCGGACAATATATCGCAGAATATACCGTTACGGATTTTTGACGTTATCCAGTCAGACGTTTGTCATTTGGGGAGATAAACCGGCAGTTTTACGGTCTGAAATTTCGTTTTACGGCATTGCATCAGCTGAGATGTTAAACGTAATTTGCGATCGTGAAACTGACGATTTACCTCCCCAACTGACAATTTCAAATGCAGTTATCCGTTTCTAATGCATTTATTCATTTGTTTTGTTGAGAACATGTTAGCTGCTTAAAACCAAATGCCATCCAATGGAAAGCAATGTTACGATGACGTCGGATGTCTGACAGTATATAACCCTTGTCCTGCTGAATAAATTAAGCCACCACACCCACTTCTAATTTTCAGCCAATCAGATTACTTGATTTGCATTGTTGCTATAAATTCATATACTTAATGGCAAACAGTGCAGACCCTGATCAGTTGGCTTCTTCAGAAGCCAACTGATCTGGATTTGCACTGTTTGCAAAGGCAGGGTATATCCGGGTTCAGCAGGACAAGGGTTAAGAAATGAATTTTATTTTTTTGGAAGTTCATTGAGGTATGACTGCAGTGGGTCCCGTGCAAAGTGAATGAACCCCAAAGGGGTTCATGTAAACTTTGCTAGCAACTCACTGTCATTCATACCTCAATAAATTTAAAAAAATCAAGTTCATTTACTCACTGTCATTCATACCTCAATAAATTTCGAAAAATCAAGTTCATTTACTGTCATTCATACCTCAATAAATTTCAAAAAATCAAGTTCATTTACTCACTGTTATTCATACCTCAATAAATTTCGAAAAATCAAGCTCATTTACTCACTGTCATTCATACCTCAATAAATTTCGAAAAATCAAGTTTATTTACACCGACGCGAAACACTGCTACATAGATGATTTCGGATAAAGTATGTTCGGCCTAGGCTATGGATGGCGACATGTAATTATGTATGCGGGCTAGAAAACAGATGATCATAGTTGATTTTTTTTTTACATAGCTCTGATAATGTCTATAATGTTTTTATCGTTGAGTATTGCGATAATTTGTATAATTACAACCTTTCATAAATTATAACATTTTTTCACTATACTGCGGTATATAGGTAGCTAAGTAATGCATGACAGATTAGTTTCCCGACGTATTGATGTTTTGCATCAATGTTTTCTTGTTACTTATATTTACATTATTTTTCTCACGTACCTTGGAGAGAACTTCACATAACAGGCTGCATTAAGGACAGGCAGATTATATTTGGATAGCTTAAGAGCGGCGACGTCATCACAACAGTAGCAGCATCCAATCAAATCTCCGAAAGCATCAGTTGTTTTGACGTCGCATCACTTCGTGTGATCCATTGCCTTCATGGAGGTATGAACTACATTGGGTTCTATAGGTTTCTTTAAGATTGAGTCTTCAATCAAAAATATAAATATTGCAGCATATACCATCGCAAAGTTTTGACATTGATAATGCAATGAGACATTGCGTTACATATGCAAATGTATTAAAATGAACTTTAACTATGAGATGTTGTGGGTACTCGTCGGAAGCAGCAACGTACCATGCCGAGGTGCTTTTATGTTTTGGTGAAAAAATAAGAAAAATAAAATGATACCGCTTTTATCTTTTGCTATAGTTTGTTTACTATGTTTATCAGAGTGAATGTTTTCTAAAAATCATGAATGGTTTAACACATGGTTTAACCCATGACTGTTTAACCCTTAAACTTCCAATCACAACAGTTGTCATCTGTTTTGTCATCTGCTTGTGATTTTTAGTCATTTTTGCAAACAGTGTGGACCCAGATCAGACTGCTCCTCTCTGATAAGGGTCCACACTGTTGGTCTGTATGCAGAAATAGGTTGAAAAGTTTGCAAGAATATTCAGTAGACAACAGAAACAGACAACATTTTCAGATGCAGGTTTTCCTGACATTTTAAGGGTTAACCCATTTTAGTCTGGAGACCCCGCAAAAGGGTAACTGGCAAACATTGCAGATCCAGAGAAGACATCAGAATGTGGAAACCTACCAGGGTCTGCATTGTTTGCATTAAATGCAGGAATATTTCTGTAAAGCTTTGTAGTTATAAAAACTAACCAGACACCCTGCTTTTGGAAATAGACCAGTCCAAAGAGTTGTGCTGGAAGAGTCCACTCGACATAATGGGTTAATGCACTTTTACATTGTCATATGTTAAAAAACTTTCACTTGTAGCGGTTTCATAAATTTCATATGAAATGACCACAAGTATCAGTTGAGAGAGAAACATTGGGCCAGTACAGTGTATGTGGTTCTTTGAGTGATAACGTAGCTCTCCAGAATTATGCTGTTTTTTTAGCCAAAAAATGTTGATATTTTTTCTTATTTCTCCATGAAAACATTTCTCCATGAGGCGCTTCTATTGAGTACCCACAACATATGTTTTTGTGGAGAAATAAGAAAAATATTTTGTTGGTACGTCCTCTTATCTGGAGCTATGAATAAGCTTTGCATTCATGGCTTACCCACACATATTCAGTATGTTTCTTGCTGTTTACTGTTTACGTATGTATAACATGGGGAATCAGTAAACTTCCAGGGAGCGGGGGGTGGGGGGGCGTGGGGGGAGTGGGGTTGGAGCGCTGCCAAATTGTTTTTGTTTCCTTTTTAAAAAGGGTCAACTCTCAAAAGGAAAGAATTTACTCAAAAGGGGTCGGGTGGAGTGGGGAGCAGATTCTCTCCAGTTCCCCCACCCCACCCCTGGGAAGCAAATTCCTTTGTTAAGAGTGGAACCCTTTTCAGAAGGGGCTTGTTCTTCTTTCCTTTTAACCCATTTTAGACTGAATAAACTGTTCCACACTATATATTGGAAGAGTCAAGTTTCAGTTCATTACGAAAACAAACCTATTCAAATATACTGAACAATTTTACTACCAAAAACTAAAAATTTTCAGATAAAAATTCTGATATTTTTCATATTTCTGCTCAAAAGATAGATTGTGGGTACTCGTTAGAACCGCTCGGCGAGGTGGTTCTAACGAGTACCCACAATCTATGTTTTTGAGCAGAAATAAGAAAAATAATCTATACCCTTGTAAACCCCACTTTTACTATATAAAAGTGGGGTTTAAGGGGGTCAGCATTATATAGGCGTGTTTTCGTGATGTGTAGGTATGTTCAGGCTGTGTGATTTAGATATTCCTAGGGAAAAATGGCTAAACTATTTGCAAACAGTGGCAACCCTGATGAGATGCAGAATGTGGCATCTGATTTGGGTCTGCACTGTTTTCCAATTTCACTTTTAGGGATCTTTAGACAAAAATGAGTTAACCCTGGTCCTGTTGAACCTGGATATGCACTGTTTGTTATATAGTATGTAAATTTTTATCCACAACCTGCCCAGTCAGCATTCTATGTAAATCTATATCGGGCCGTCATCGGCCCGTCAGGGTAGCTGACGGGCCGATGACGGCCCGATGTAGATTTACGTAGAATGCGAGCTGGGTGGATCAAGTAATCTGATTGGTTGAAAATATGTTTCAAAGACATAATATAAAACAATCATTATTTTTTTTTTTTTTGTTATTTTCATGTTTTTTTTTTTTTTTTTGTTATAAATTTTAACTTATTAACTAGTGCATCAGAAATGCATTTTAGACAATTTCTAGCCGGTGAGAATATTCATCTAGGGAGTTGCTTGAGTTTTCAAGAGGGATATTTTGTATAGTTTACTTTTTCAACAACTTGGATGACAATTCATTTTAAAATAATTATTATATAAATCCATATTAGAGTAATTTCATAAAATATGTGTGTTAATTGATAAACATCAGTTTGAATCATATGATTCTCTGGATTCATCACAACAGTTAGTATACATCTTCCTAATCTGCTCTTTAATTGGTACTAAAACTACTACTGTACCGAAAATGTATATGTGCGTGGGTGGGGGGAGGGGGGTGGGGGGGGGTGAGTGGAGGAGGGGGGTGGGGTGCATATAGCATCGCCGCTGTCCGTATGTACATCCGTCCCATCCGGGCAGATGCCAAGTACATTCTGAGGTTAGCGTTTGTATTGATGTCTGGATTATTCCGTCATTGTGGGGTTAAAACTTGCTTTGTGGCATTAAAAATTGGTGTTGTGGGGTTAAAAAAGATCAAAGAAAGATCAAAGGGATAACCTCACAACGCCCGTCCTGTAAGTATGTCCGTACTTAACAAAAATGGTTTCTGATGGATATCTTTTGAAAACATTAGTGTATTGGATTGAAATTTTATACACAGGTATATAATCATAAAATGTAGGTCAAGTTCGATTTAGGGTAAAATCCACCAATTATTATGGGAATAGGGCCCTTTCTCAACCTTGAAAAATGTTTTCTGTTCCATATCTTTCGAAAATATTAGTGTATTGGATTCATATTTTATACACGGGTATATAATTATAAAATGTAGGTCAAGTTTGATTTAGGGTAAAATCTACCAATTTTTTTTTGAGTTACGGCCCTTTTTCAATGTTGACAAATAGTTTCGGTTTGATATCTTTTTAAAACATTAGTGTATTGGATTCATATTTAATACACAGGTATAGAATCATAAAATAGAGGTCAAAATTTATTTAGGGTAAAATCCACCCATTATTATGGAAGTGGTGGCCCTTTTTCATCATTGAAAAATGTTTTCCTTTCGATATTTTTTGAAAATTCATATTTTATACACAGGTATATAATCATAAAATATAGGTCAAGTTTTATTTAGGGTAAAATCCGCCAATTATTACGAGTTACGGCTCTTTTTCAACTTCATTTTTTGCCAAATGCCTGTGTGTGGGTGAGGATGGCCACTGGGAGGGGGCCCAGTCAACCCAATGGGGTCATGTCAAGTGCTGTCAGTTTATCTATGCACACTTTTACTGGGCAAGCTTAGTCCTCCAGGCGGTTAACCAGTATTCTGCACATTCTTTCGCGAGATCACCTAACTGGTTTTTGAAAAAAAAAATTGGATAACTGTAAAATGTCCTAAAATGTTCTTACATTAAAGTGGCTGACAAAATGGCATATGCAAACAGTGCAGACCCAGATCAGACTACTCCTTCAGGAGCAGTCTGATCAGGGTCTACACTGTTTGCCATTCCACCAAGTACTTTAAGAAAAAGTATGGAATAAAGTGTTCGAAATTTTAGGACATTTACTGTAATTCTATAAGTTGTGCCCGCTTTTCAAGTTTGACATTTTGTAGGGACAAGTATATTGTTGAGGGCATAGTAGTATTTTACAAGCTCATATTTCTAGTTCTCTTGTTTCAGCTGCGACCAGTCAGATTGCCGCTGTTTTGGCATCATCACAAGTGGGGCAGAAAAGTGATGTGGATACTGAAGCATCATCGTCTACATTAGAGGCACAGCGGGACGTGTACAGAAGGATGTTGAATTACTCGATGAGTAGTGCTTTAACACAGCAATATTACCTGTCACAGTATGGTTACAATTACATGCAAGTATGTACATCATCCCTAAGCAATACTACCTGTCACAGTATAGTTACAATTAACATGTAGGTAAATATATTGTTCAGGGATCAATTTTAGCACTTGCTAACTTGCTAAATGCTTGTTAATTTCCTCAAAAAGCAAGCTGCAATTTCCATCACTTGCTAATTCTAGCAAGTTGGAAAGATTCTGTTTAATTGTGGAACCTGAGGCATTGTTGCTGAAGTTTTGCAATTTCTTTTCCAAAAGCAATGATGATATTTTTTTTTATTTTTCCCAGAAAACAGGTTTTGACATTACATGCAAATTGTCTCCATAGGAGACAATTTGCATGTAATGTCAAAACCTGTTTTATGGGAAAAATAAGACAAGTATTTTAAAATGCCTGCTGAAATTTTTACCCAGAGTGCTAAGGTTTAAGGCCACATTTAACCGTATTTATAAGTGTAAAAAAGCAAGTGGCTGAAAGGTTTAGCAAGTAAAAAATAATGCTACTTGCTAATTTTAGCAAGCTGTCAAAAAATTTGAACCCTGTTGTTTCAAAGCAATATATCCTGTCACAGTATGGTTACTAATACAAGTTCATGCAGGTACATATACATTTACTCGTGTCAATATTACCTGTTTCAGTGTGGTTACAATGCAGATACATACATTGTCTTAAAAGCAGTATTACCTGTCACAGTATGGTTCCAATTATGTGCAGGTACATACATTTTCTCAAAACAATATTACCTGTCACAGTATGGTTACAATCAGAAGCAGGCACATATATTGTCTCAAAAGCAATTATTTATTTCCTGTCACAGTATGGTTACAGTTACATGCAGGTACATATATTGTCTCAAAACAATATTACCTGTCACAGTATGGTTACAATTACATGCAGGCACATATATTGTCACAAAACAATATTATCTGTCACAGTATGGTTACAATTAGATGCAGGCACATATATTGTCTCAAAGCAATATTACCAGTATGGTTACAATTACATGCAGGTACATACATTGTCTTAAAGCAATATTACCAGTCACAGTATGGTTACAATTACATGCAGGTACATACATTGTCTCAAAGCAATATTTCCTGTCACAATATGGTTACAATTACATGCAGGTATATATATTGTCTGAAAACAATATTACCTGTCACAGTATGATTACAATTACATGCAGGTACATACATTGTCTGAAAACAATATAACCTGTCACAGTATGGTTACAATTAGATGCAGGTACATACATTGTCTTAAAGCAATATTACCTGTCACAGTATGGTTACAATTAGATGCAGGTACACACATTGTGTCAAAGCAATGTTACCTGTCACAGTATGGTTACTATTACGTGCAGGTATGAGGGTCATGCAAAAATTTCTGTCACTAATTGGACCAGAAGACTGAAATTCGTAGCTACATTAAATGCCGCATTAGGCTTAATATAGATTCAAAGCAGATATTTAATGAATTGTGAGGTATATATGGACCTTAGACCATTCCAATGCGCACAGTTTTTCGGTGGCTTAAAGCTTTTAAAGCTGGGAAATTTTCTGTTGAAGATGATACCTGTCCTGGAAGGCCTAAAACTTCTGTTACCAAGGCTAACATCGCTGCTGTAAAGATTGTGGTTGAACAGGATGCGCGATTGTCTGTCAAAGATATAGCTAGTTGTACTGGCATATCAGAAGGCAGTGTGCAAACAATTCTGAAAAAGCGTTTGGACCTGAGAAAGGTTTGCACTAGGTAGGTACCTCATTTGCTCACTGAGGAACAAAAGACACAATGCCTTAAATGTGACAACATGCAAAGGCTGTAATAGTCAGGTTATTTCTAACTTGCTAACAGGTGATGAAACCTGGGTGCACATATTTGAGCCACAAAGAAGGGCTGATAATAAGCAATGGAAGCAAAAAGAGCAGAACCGCCCATGTATTGCCAAGAGAACCATAAGTTCGAAAAAGATGTACGCAATTTTCTTTAATTCAAGTGGGCTAGTCATTCAAGTGCCTTGCCCATCTGGTCATACTGTCACTGGCCGATTCTACAAGAATTCTGTACTGAAGAAAGTGAAAGAGTTTTACAATAAGAAACGACCAAGCAAAGGATGGTCAGGAGTCCACCTTTTACATGACAATGCCTCCTTTCATAAGTGTGAGGTTGTTAAGTCTTTTTTGGCTTCTGAGAAAGGTGAAAGTTTTAAACCATCCACCTTACTCACCTGACCTGAGTCCCTGTTACTTCTTTTTATTTCCAAGGCTAAAGAAAAATGCTTTCTGGAAATAGTATACGTCTAGAAGTTCTCTTGGCAACGCTATTTATCAGTGTCTCCAACAGATACCAAAAGAAGACTATTTATCTGCTTTTTGCGACTGGGTAAAAAGGTTACAAAAATGTGTTTCAGTAAAGGTGGAATACTTTGAAGGTTTGTAATAAAAATATGTTTGATAAAACATAGCACTGAAGTAATACGAACCCAGTGACAAAACTTTTTGCAGGACCCTGGTACATCCATTGTCTCAAAGCAATATTACCTGTGACAGTATGGCTACAATTAGATTCAGGTAGAAACATTGTCCCAAAGCAATATTACCTGTCACAGTATGGTTACAATTACATGCAGTACATACATGGTATATGGTTACAATTAGTAGTTTTACCTGTCACAGTATGGTTACAGTTAGATGCAGGTATATATATTGTTCAAGGTCAATATTTACATTATAACCTGTCAGTATGGTTACTACATGCAGGTAAGCAGATTGTCCCAAAGCTATATTACCTGTCACAGTATAGTTACAGTTGCACGCAGATGAGTACATTGTCTCAAAGTAATATTACCTGTCACAGTATGGTAACAATTACATGCAGGTGAGTACATTGTCTCAAAGTAATATTACCTGTCAATTACATGCAGGTAAGCACATTGTCTCAAAGCAATATTACCTGTCACAGTATGGTTACAATTACATGCAGGTAAGCACATTGTCTCAAAGCAATAGTTCCTGTCACAGTATGGTTACAATTACATGCAGGTACAAATATGGTAAAGAGTTATGGTGTCCATAGCCCCAGATAAGAGTTGGTATCCACTTAATGTTTTTCTTATTATTCCACAAACTCATATTTTGTGAGTACTCATTAGAAGTGCCTCACAGAGTACCCACAACAAATGTTTTCATGGAGAAATAAGAAAATATCAGTACTTTTCTGTTTGAAAAAAAAAAATGCCTTATCTGGAGCCATGATTGGAAGCTATGGGTGTTTGAATAAATGTGGTAAACATGGCAATTTTGCACCCCAACACATGATAGTGGCAGGGTATTATGGTTTCACTTTGGACATCCATGAGTCTGTCCCCACCCATCAGTTGTATGTCCATCAGTCCAAGCAAACATTCAAGGTTTAAGGGCTATTTTTGGGCTATTATAATTATGAGGTATTTTGAGGTTTATTCCATTTAAAAAAAATATATTAGCTAGCCCCTAACCAAATTTGAGTAGCCCCTAAATCTCTATGGAAATTTAACATTGAAGTAGCCTCTACAGCCTAAATGTTAGAGTGGACATCTTTCTGTACGTATTTCTTTCCGGATGATAACTTGAGTAAACATCAATGGATTTTCACCAAACTTGGTATGTGCATTGATATTGTAGATATCTGGTTTGGGATTGCTAATGGGCAGATTTCCTCAAATTTTGATGGAGTAATCTGTCAGACATAGTTTTGTTTCTGGATGATAACTTATAGGTAAATGTCAAGGGATTTTAACCAAACTTGGTACATGCATTGTTATTAAGATCTGGATTGGGATTGCTAATTGGCAAATTTCATCAATTTTTGACAGAGTTATCTGCCCACGACACAATAATGGCAGGGTAGTATCATTTAACGTTTTTATTTTTATCTATTACAGGACAGATCTTTATTCACAAGAACAGACAGCAACCCATCCAACACAGCAACAACTTCAAATTCTACTACGGCAAACTTACCATCTGCTTCTGCTGGGCAGTCACGCGGTCAGTTACCTAGCATTGACTCTGTCTTGTTGAATCTTTCTACTAAAAAATCACGAGAATCCACTGAAACAAAGACAGTTGCAAGAACAATTTCTGGTGGTGCGCCAATTCAGACTAATACTTCAGTGTCCACGGTCCCAGCTTACGGACTTCAGGCATTGGCAAATGCTGCTATCGAAGCAGATCCTAAAGCTTTCTCTGAGGCCCATGGAACGCATAAAGATGTGCTGACAGCTGGACAAAAGTCGGAATTAGAAGATATATCTGACACAGATGAGAGCAATATGTCGCCGTCCGACTCTAGTACAAGTCAGATTTTGTCTCCGCCGAGAACGACCTTTAGTCATATTATGGATACTTCATCACATATCAGGTTTCAGTTCTTTCGTCGATATGTTATCATGCTGTATTAAACACATTTGTGCTGCACTGTAAGAAAGTGCACCTTTGGACATTTATGCCCAGTGAAGATTCAGATCAGCCTGCGCATTTGCGTAGTCTGATCAGAATGTTCACTGGGTGCAATTTGTATAGCCAAGGGTGCCAAGTTTCTTCATACAGACAATGAAGACTCAGATCAGACTGTGCGGATGCACAGGCTAATTTGAGTCTTCTTTGGGCCTTGGACCCAATATACACTGGACTAGTAACTATGGTACAGGTATTGTATTTATTGGAAATATGTTGTCGTGGCTGAATTTTCATAATTTTGTATGATGAAGTATAAATGCTCATATTATATTTATTTCTCCAAATATCTGAGATTTATTTTCAAAAAGCAATAGTTCAATATATTACTTTTAAGACTGCAGTATTACATTTAAAAAAAAGTCGAACATTTTTTGTAAACATCAACAAGAAACCTAGGTACCCATTTTAGCTATTTTTGGCACTTTTAGCAGAAAATCATCAGAAATTCACCCAAAATGATGGTATAACTTCAATTTTAATATTTGTGACTGATCATTTTTCAACCGGCAACATTCTTTAGTTGAGATTGATCATGAAATATTTTCTACGGTCATTCTCTCCCTTCCGCTGATTCAAGAAGGGCAGTTGTCAGTTTCTGGCGAAAGAATGTGCACAATACTGGTTAACCGCTTAGAGGACTAAGCCTGCCCAGTAAACGTGTTCGACATGACCCCATTGGGTTGACTGGGCCGTAAAACCTCAACACAAACAAACAACCAGACCTATTAAAAACAATTTATTACAGCTTCAGTTATTATCCAAAATCATTTTAATGACCACAGTGCTGTAAAATAGCGCTAAAATCAAGCCAAGACAACATATTTTGGCAGTTCCATTGGTGACAATTCCGGGTATTATTAGGTCCGAGTTTGGGCGCACATGTCAGAAGGTATGTTTTCTCAAGTTGCAACTTGTATGATTGGGTAATTAGCTACAGATAAGAGGGGGTATCTGCGTAATATTTTTCTTATTTCTCAACGAAAACATATGTTGTGGGTACTCATTAGAAGCGCCTCGGTGAGGCGCTTCTAATGAGTACCCACAACATATGTTTTCATTGAGAAATAAGAAAGATTTCAGCAGTTTTCGGATGAAAAAAGTGCCTTATCTGTTGCTATGGGGTGGATTGCAATAGTAAACAAACACCAAAATTTCCTTAACCCTTCTCTTGCTGAACACGACATGCCCTGTCTTAGCAAACAGTGCAGATCCAGACCAGTTAGCTTCTTCAACTGATCTAGATCTGCACTGTTTGTCATTAAATATGTGAATTTCTATCCAAAACAGGATTAAGTAATCTGATTGGCTGGAAATTAGAAGTGGGAGTGGCATCTTAATTTATTCAGCATGACAAGGGTTAAGGGAGTTGTCCACCTGATTATTGTTGACCAATTTATTCAGATGAAGTACAGGTAATGGTTATTTATAGCCACCCTATTGTTGTTGCTGTGACGTCAGAATGCTGTTGATAGAGGGTTATCTCTGAAACCTGGACTGGGATATTTGGGACATTGGCAAACAGTGCAGACCCAGATCATATGCTGCAGAATGTGTCGTCTGATCAGGGTCTGCACTGTTGACTACAATTTCAGAAGATTAAGGGTTACATGAAACAAGTCCCCATTCTGAACCATTTTCTCCGCCTCAGAGACAGTCAGCCATAGTAAATATAGCTCCCGATAAGACACTTGGTTTTTTATAACCAAAATTTATACGGTAAATGTCCTAAAATTTCGAACACTCTAAAATTTCGAACACCTAATATTTTTGCCCAAAATAATTTCTGGAAAT
Source organism: Anodontia alba (assembly GCA_964016985.1). Taxonomy (NCBI): domain Eukaryota; kingdom Metazoa; phylum Mollusca; class Bivalvia; order Lucinida; family Lucinidae; genus Anodontia; species Anodontia alba. The sequence continues at coordinate 33,145,047 of OZ024838.1, forward strand.
GTCCTAAAATCTCGAACAGTAGCAGTTTTGCAAAAAGAAGGATTTCTAAAATTTCGAACACAGCTTGCTTCAAGTAATTTTTTATCGGCACATTCTAATTTCAGTAACTTTTTTTTTTTTCGTTACGGAACCGGAAATTAAAGTAGCAGTGTTGAAAGCCACCGCAAAACGTAAATGCACACAGCAGTGTCATAACGAATTTTATGAACATAAATGGCACGGGAACCGTATTTTAATTTTATACAAACCCAGGAGATACTGACTGAAAATTCACAAGGAAAAAAAAAAAAAAAAAAAAAAAAAAAAAAAGACTCCCATCACAATGTTATCCATTTCCACGTGACAGTCACGTCCGCGTGATAAGGGTTAGATTATGCGGAGGCGATGTAGAACTGTTGTTACTTTGTGGCAGACATGATAAATATTTTTAATATATGTGAAAATACAGAAAATGCAGTCACATTCCCTTGTTCCGCATGTAGAAACCGCGTGCTCGTAACGGTAATGTCACGAGAAATCGTGGCGGAAACCGCTAAGAGGGAAAACACACACTTATGTTCGTTAAATTATAGAGCATTTTTTTCGTCAGAAATGTATATGAAACTGTCAGGTATTAAAATAGAACCTAAGTATTGACACAGATAGGCCTATGCAAACTGTAGACTCAGATCAGACGCTGCAAAGAAAGAGGGAATGAAAACTAGTTAGGGGGAACAGGGAACATGGAAATTCGGAAAACACTTTTAGGACAATAAAACGTGAGACTAGTGAAGACTCAGATCATCTTCCAATGCAAGGGCAGTCAGATTTTGCCGTTTGTGGTAACAAACAGGCATGTAAACTCCAGTTCTTGGAGAGATTCCAAATCTTTGGTTAAATACATCACCATTTCTGTGAAGGTTTTACATGCGTTCTGCGGCGTCTGATCTGGGTCTACACTGTTTGCTCAGGCCTGTCTGTCCGGATACGTAGAGTAAGTACGGAAATTCGATCAAATCGAATCCCTTCAGAAATCATCCTGGATCCACCCCTGATTCATAAAAAAATGCTGGGTCCGACTCCTAAAATTCATCATCAAGGTATATGCAATTAGCTCCCTTTAAACAGTAAAACCTAAAGAATGCATGAGGACCTTACTCCGCATTTACCAGGATGTAAATAAATATAAGTACTGTAATTCTTTTACATTATGTATATATTGAGAACATCATAATTATTAAAATACCCAGAAACTGAAGAGTCACAAAGCAACATTTCCTGAGAACATTTCCCTTGCCCCGCATTAAGAAACCACGTGCTCGTAGCGGTACGTCACGTGAAATCGTAGCGGGAAACCTTTTTGGGAGAAAAACAAACTTATTTTTATAGAGCCTTTTCTCGTCAGAAAAACATACAAAACTGGCACGTATTAAAAAATTAAAAGAACCTAAATATTGGAACAGATAGGCCTATGCAAACAGCGCAGATCCAGATCAGACTGCAAGAACAAGGGAATGGAACTAATTTGGGGGAATCTGGGCTTTTCAAGATCGTCCTCCGAGTATATTCGTTTCTTAATTAAAGCCAGTATTGGTGTCTTCACAGGAATTCCTGTATTTTTCACGGGTATTCCGGTATTTCGGTAAGTCGTGTGACCACTAAACCAGAATTCCAAAGTTGATCTGATCATTTCTGCAAAGCGTGACGCACATGCGATAGTAAAAAAGCGCTACAAGCGAAATTTTAAATTAGCATGTGCATCCGCGCATTCTGATCTGGGTCGTTCCTGCTCGTCCGTACCTGTGTCATCGATAATATCTGCCGCTAATATTTAAGTTTAGAGTGCCAAAGGTTTCAATAAGCACGCCGAAAACGTTTTCATCGTGGGGATTAACATTAGCCTCCAGCAAAATATTTCCTGTCTGATCGCGTGATTGTCATGAACAGGTAATGGTCCCAACAGAGGTGATAGGTCCCAACATGCCAAAACGAACCTTATCATTTGTTACAAATGTGATCAGTCTGTGCACTTGCTGGAGACTGCGACTCATGTATTACAGTGTTTTATACCAATGACCTAATCAGCGAATTGAGTGGATACCATCCTGCACTAGACTGCGTCTCGCATTCTGATCTGACTTACACATATATACAAAGGGACATTTTCGCCTGAACAGGGATCTAATGAAAGGATTAATATTGATGACAGATAATTCTTGCAATAAGTTTCGTTACCGAATTCTAAACAATACATTTTTTTTTTAACGAAAGAAATATTGCTAAAAACGATAATGGCAGTTCACAGGTTTGGCATACATAGTTCAGTTTGGTGTAGAGCTAAAATCTTTGATCTTGATCAGGCTGCATTCAGATCTGGTTGTCCGCACTGTTCATTTATGTATGAGTCCTTTCCAACAGAAACGACCTTATGACATTTGAGACCAGCATAGACAGTATCAACATGCGCATCCGCGCAGTCTGTGTATCGGGGCAGTCTGATCTGGGTCTACGCATATCGCCAACAGAATGCATTATGTCAGCCTCAGATGTCAGCAAGCAGTGTGAATACTGCGCTTCAAAACGGCGGAAGTTCTAATCAGTCTGCGCTTTTCACATTAAAACTTGGTACACTTCACCTTTGTGGAAAGGGACTTTTGTGTTTCTGTAGTGGCTCAAACAAGAACAAACGTGCGGTAACGTTTTGATTTTTTTTTGGTCAGCTTGTGTATCTCAGTGCGGTAAAGTGAAGAGGGTTGTTACGTAAGAAGACCATGGACTAAGCCAGCCTAGTTTAAGAAAGTGGCACATTACCGGAGTGCCGAACAAATGTATCTGGCGATTAATAAGTGTACCGGATAATTAATTGTTTTGTTATGAGAAACATTATTCGACATGGAATTAATCGGATGGAATTCAAAACAAACATCAGTGTGGTATTTATTTATTTGTTCATACAATTTCACATTCAGTTTACCAATCACACATAAAATAAGAAAACACTTTCGTCGTGTAGTCCTTTTTTGTCGTTTCGGGTGTCCGAAAGCGTCCGATAGCCAGGTCAATTTTGGCTGTAAGTGAATCTGTCCTAAAATTTCCAACAGTAAATTTTTTAGCAAATCATAATTTCTAAAATTTCGAACAGCAAGAACTGAAATTATTTAATTTTGTTCGAAATTTTAGGACATTTACCGTAATCAGTGTAAATGCCTCTGTCCCTCTATCACACTATCACCTCCTTAATGACAGGGCAGCATTTAACCAAACTTGCTACATGACTTCCCTGCATGGTAAAGATGTGTGAGAGCAACATTATTTTTCACTCTGCCCCATGTGACCTTCTAGTGGGGATCAGAGGTCTGTCCATCCTCCAGCTGGTCATGCTATCTCCTCCTAAACCACTCGGCTGAATTTAACCAAACTTGCTACATGACTTCCCTGATTGGTAAGGGTGTGGAAGAGTGACATTATTTTTCACTCCGCCCCATGTGACCTTCTAGTGGGGATCAGAGGTCTGTCCATCCTCCAGCTGGTCATGCTATCTCCTCCTAAACCACTCGGCTGAATTTAACCAAACTTGCTACATGACTTCCCTGATTGGTAAGGGTGTGGAAGAGTGACATTATTTTTCACTCTGCCCCATGTGACTGTCTAGTGGGGATCAAAGGTCTGTCCATCCTCCAGTCCGTCACGCTATCTCCTCCTAAACCACTCGGCTAAATTTAACCAAACTTGCTACATGACTTCCCTGATTGGTAAGGGTGTGGAAGAGTGACATTATTTTTCACTCTGCCCCATGTGACTGTCTAGTGGGGATCAGAGGTCTGTCCATCCTTCAGCTGGTCACGCTATCTCCTCCTAAACCACTCGGCTGTATTTAACCAAACTTGCTACATGACTTCCCTGATTGGTAAGGGTGTGGAAGAGTGACATTATTTTTCACTCTGCCCCATGTGACTGTCTAGTGGGGATCAAAGGTCTGTCCATCCTCCAGTCCGTCACACTATCTCCTCCTAAACCACTCGGCTGAATTTAACCAAACTTGCTACATGACTTCCCTGATTGGTAAGGGTATGGGAGAGTGACATTATTTTTCACTCCGCTGCATGTGACCTTCAGGTGGGATAAAAAGGTCACCTGACCTGTAATGAAAGCTTGGGGATTTGGCAATGGCTGGCAATCAACAGCGCAATCTAGTTGATATTTTTCTTCTTCTCCTTGGAAACTATGTTGTTGGTGCTCATTAGAAGCACCTAGGAACCCATAGCCTATTTTTAGCTCACATGAGCACAAAGTGCTCAAGGTGAGCTATTGGGATCAACCTGTGTCCGTCAGTCGTCGTCGACAATTTCTTCAAATGATCTCCTAGGCCAATGGCTCGATTTCAAAATAATTACACAGTAATGTTCCTTGGGTGACCCTCTAACAAAATTGCTAAAATGGTTCTGCTCTGCTGAAGAGAATGGCCACCAGAGCTAAAAATAGAAAACCTTTAAATGACATCTCCTAGTCCAATGGCCCGATTTCAAAATAATTTTACAAAAATATTTCTTGGGTTACTCTCTACCAGAATTGCTAAAATGGTTCCACGCCGCTAAACAATATGGCCACCAAAGCTAAAAGTTGAAAAACCTTTAAAGGACAGCTCCTAGGTCAATGTCCCAATTTCAAAATAATTTCACAGAATGTTCCTTGGGTGACCCTCTACCAAAATTGTTAAAATAGTTCTGCTTCACTGAACAAAATGGCTGCCAAAGCTAAAAATAGAAAAACCTTTAAACAACATCTGCCCAATGGCCCAATTTCAAAATAATTTCACAGAATGTTCCTTGGGTGACCCTCAAACAAAATTGCTAAAATGGTTCTGCTCCAGTGAACAAAATGGACACCAAAGCTAAAAATAGAAAACCTTTAATCAACATCTCTTCCTAGGGCAATGGCCTGATTTCACAGAAATGTTCCTTGATTGACCCTCTATCAAATTGCTAAACTGGTTCTGCTCCGCTGAACAAAATGGCCGCCAGAGCTAAAGATAGAAAAATCTTTAAAAGACATCTCCTAGGCCAATGGCCCGATTTCAAAATAATTTCACAGAAATGTTCCTTTCCCTCCACCAAAATTGCTAAAATGGTTCCACTCCGCTGAAGAAAATGGTTGCCAAAACTGAAAAAAGAAAAACCTTTAAACGACATCAACTTCTAGGCCAATGGCCAGATTTCAAAATAATTTCACGTTTTTTTTTAGCTCAACAGAGCCAAAGGCCCTGAAGACAACTGCTAAAACAGAAAAACCTTTAAACGGCATCTCTCACGCTGTTGACACCATCACTTTCACGGCTATTCTTAGCTCAGGTGAGCGATCCAGGGCCATCATTTCAGAAATGACTAAAAATAGCTTCAGATATGTAATAATGAAAAAAAATGTTTATGGCTCTTATCGGCAGCTATAAGTACAGTATAATTATGCTCTAAAATTTCGAATACTTATTTCCATTACGAAAACATGCCTATTCAAATATACTGAAAATTTTACCACCAAAAAATGAAAATTATCAGATAAAAAATTCTGATATTTTTCATATTTCTGTTCAAAACATAAATTATGGGTATATGTAAGAACCGCCTCTAACGAGTACCCACAATCTATGTTTTGAGCAGAAATAAGGAAAATAATGTATACCCCTGTAAACCCCAGTTTTACTATATAAAAGTAGGGTTTAAAGGGGTCAAAATTATATAGGTATGTTTATGTGATGCTTCCTTTTTTGCCTAAATTTTGCTTTTTATGCAATTATGTCCACACACCTACAGGGAGGGAGACATAATTATTTTGGTGCAGATCCCGTTGGCATCGGCATCGGCATGGGTGTCTGCGTTTTCCTCGGTGTCTGTGTTGATGTTGGCATGACACTTTCTTGCCTGCACAATATCTTGTGAACTTGAGGTTGGATTTTTACCAAATTTTCATGATATATAATTGGGACATAACAAAGAACTGATAAGATTTTGGTGACCTTGACCTAATTTTCAAGATCATAGCAGTAGAAAAACTGGAGACATCTTTTTTCTCTGAAAACTCTGTTACTAGTTGTTTCTTAAAGTACATAGTGGAGTGGCAAATAGTGTAGATATTGATCTTGGTCTGCACTGTTTGCATATACCATTTTGTCAGACACTGATCAGGGGTTGGGCAACGCTTTTTAGTGGAGATTGATCATGAAATACTTTCTACGGCCATTCTCTACCTTCTGCTAATTCAAGAAGGGCAGTTATCAGTTTCTGGCAAAAGAGTGTGCACAAGCACTGGTTAATCTCTTAGAGGACTAAGCATGTCCAGGAAAAGTGTCGTTTTCTAAACTGACCGTGCTCAACAATACTCTAATGGGTTGACTTGGCCATAAAATCTCAAATGAATCAAAATAAACTGACCAGCTCCATAGCTGTAGTTAAGGCGCTTTTTTCGATCCAAAAGTATTGATAGTTTTCTTATTAGCTCGCCTGTACGAAGTACAAGGAGAGCTATTGTAGTCACCCCGGTCGTCCACGTTTGCGTTTGCGTTTGCGTTTTCGTTTGCGTTTGCGTTTGCGTTCCCGTTCCCGTCACACTGCGTTAAAGTTTTTCAAATGCTTATATCTGAACAGTCACTCCTCACAGAGGCATCAAATTTGGAACTTAGGTACCTTGGAGGGTCTTCTGAGATTCCAAGAGAATAAACCCCTGGGTTCATGCCCCTGGGTGGGGCTAGGGGTCAGAATCTAGGACACCTTTGTAATACTGTGTTAAAGTTTTTCAAAGTCTTATATCTTGACTTTCACTCCTCATAGAGCATTCATATTTAGAATTTGGGTACCTGGAGGAGTCTTCTGAGATTCCAAAAGAACATACCCCTGGGTTCATACCTCAGGGTGGGCCTTGGAGTGGGGCTAGGGGTCAAAATCTAGGACACATTTGTAAAATCTTATATGCCTACAGGTTATAGACACAACTGGTTATACATCAGCTGACTATGTGACATCGGTTTGAGTGTAAGAGAGTGAAGGTCATGGTGACCTACATTTTACGGTCCAGGTCACCTAGATTTCATGGTCCAGTGATTTTGCCTTATATCTTGAATACTATTTGTTGGATAAATGTCACACCTGGGATATTACTTCCATGTGACCCAATGAATGACCACTTACTATATCTAGGTCATTGTGACCTATATTTCATGGTTCAATGATTTTGCCTTATATCTTGAATACAATTTGTTGGATAAATGTCACATCTGGGATATTACTTCCATGTGACCCAATGAATGACCACTTACTATATCTAGGTCATTGTGACCTATATTTCATGGTTCAGTGATTTTGCCTTATATCTTGAATACTATTTGTTGGATAAATGTCACACCTGGGATATTACTTCCATGTGACCCAATGAATGACCACTTACTATATCTAGGTCATTGTGACCTATATTTCATGGTTCAGTGATTTTGCCTTATATCTTGAATACTATTTGTTGGATAAATGTCGCACCTGGGATATTACTTCCATGTGACCCAATGAATGACCACTTACTATATCTAGGTCATTGTGACCTATATTTCATGGTTCAGTGATTTTGCCTTATATCTTGAATACTATTTGTTGGATAAATGTCACACCTGGGATATTACTTCCATGTGACCCAATGAATGACCACTTACTATATCTAGGTCATTGTGACCTATATTTCATGGTTCAGTGATTTTGCCTTATATCTTGAATACTATTTGTTGGATAAATGTCGCACCTGGGATATTACTTCCATGTGACCCAATGAATGACCACTTACTCTATCTAGGTCATTGTGACCTATATTTCATGGTTCAGTGATTTTGCCTTATATCTTGAATACTATTTGTTGGATAAATGTCACACCTGGGATATTACTTCCATGTGACCCAATGAATGACCACTTACTATATCTAGGTCATTGTGACCTATATTTCATGGTTCAGTGATTTTGCCTTATATCTTGAATACTATTTGTTGGATAAATGTCACACCTGGGATATTAGTTCCTTGTGACCCGATTATTGACGTCAAAATATATCTGTTGTAGTGACCTATATTTCATGGTTCAGTGATTTTGCCTTATATCTTGAATACTATTTGTTGGATAAATGTCACACCTGGGATATTACTTCCATGTGACCCAATGAATGACCACTTACTATATCTAGGTCATTGTGACCTATATTTCATGCTTCAGTGATTTTGCCTTATATCTTGAATACTATTTGTTGGATAAATGTCACACCTGGGATATTAGTTCCTTGTGACCCGATTATTGACGTCAAAATATATATCTGTTGGTGTGACCTATATTTCATGGTTCAGTGATTTTGCCTTATATCTTGAATACTATTTGTTGAATAAATGTCACACCTGGGATATTAGTTCCTTGTGACCCGATTATTGACGTCAAAATATATCTCTGTTGGTGTGACCTATATTTCATGGTTCAGTGATTTTGCCTTATATCTTGAATACTATTTGTTGGATAAATGTCACACCTGGGATATTACTTCCATGTGACCCAATGAATGACTACTTACTATATCTAGGTCATTGTGACCTATATTTCATGGTTCAGTGATTTTGCCTTATATCTTGAATACTATTTGTTGGATAAATGTCACACCTGGGATATTAGTTCCTTGTGACCCGATTATTGACGTCAAAATATATCTCTGTTGGTGTGACCTATATTTCATGGTTCAGTGATTTTGCCTTTTATCTTGAATATTTGTTGGATAAATGTCACACCTGGGATATTACTTCCATGTGACCCAATGAATGACCACTTACTATATCTAGGTCATTGTGACCTATATTTCATGCTTCAGTGATTTTGCCTTTTATTTTTATTACTATTTCATGGAGAATTGTCATACCTGGATTATTATATCTATGTGACAAAATGATTTACATACAAATACATCTAGGTCAGTGTGACCTATATTATATGGCTTAATGATAAAAATGTTACAATATAAAATGTACCCAGCAGGCGAGCTCGCTGTCCTCCGACAGCTCTTGTTTGTCCATGAAAACATATGTTGTGGGTACTCATTAGAAGCGCCTCGTGAGGTGCTTCTAATGAGTACCCACAACATATGTTTTTGTGGACAAATAAGAAAAATACTGACCTGATACCCACTCTTATCTTGACCTATGCAGCTCAATATGATCTTTATAGTATTGACTGGGCCAAACTAGCCAAACCAACATCCACGAGACATGATACAGAGTAATCATCTCTTGAGAAAACAGGAAAAAAAATTTCACCAAGAAAATTAGGTAGGGTAACTGTACCCTAAACATACATATTTATACCCCCAGCATACAAGAATGCCAAAGGGGTATTTAGCTTTGGTCTGTTCCATCCATCCGTTCCTCTTTCCGTCCATCAGTGATTCTCTCCGTTAACACCTCCTATAACCAAGTTTTACTTCAAAGTTTTTGATTACGTATATCTCTGCAGCCACTTACTAGAAATTATTCATATTTGGTATGGGGGTACCTGGGAGGGTTCTCTTCCTTTCTACATCTATGGACCCCTGGGTCATGCCCCTGGAAAGGGCTTGAGGTCAAAATCTAGGCTGCCTCAATAAAGTAGTATAGTGCAGTTTGTTTATATAAACAACTTCTTAATAAAGAAGATGGGCATCAGACATGTTTATCACATAAACATTCACTGTAATAACGTCAAGGTCATTGTGGCCTATTATTATCTAGAAGATTATTTCCTGGCTTATTGTGATACTTGGGATATTGGTTCTGTGTGACACCACGATAGACATCATAATAAATGTAGGTCACCTTGACCTATATTTCATGGTCCAGTGATTTTGCCTTATATCGAATGTTATTTGATGTATGAACATTATTATTTGGGATTATTAATCAGTATGATCTGAAAGTTGAACTAAAAGTAAATGTAGGTCACTGTGAACTATATTTCATGGTCCACTGATTTTATGTTACATCTTGACAACAACTTGATGTATGACTATCATAGTTAGGGATTTTGGGTCAGTATGACACAGCATTTTACCTCAAAATAAGTGTAGGTCTTTGTGACCTATATTTCATAGTCCAGTGATTTTGTCTTATATCTTCCACTGTCTGATGCCTAAGTATCAGATTTACAGATAATGACACAGTGTGACCCAAACTTTGACCTCAAAGTAAATATAAATCAGCATATATTTCATGGTTTAGTGATTTTGCTTAATATCTTCTAGCGTAATTAATGGATTAACATCACAGTTGGTATAATGGATCAATGTGATATATCAGATTGACCTCTCAAGTATATGTAGGTCAGTGACCTATATTTTATGGTCCAGTGATTTTGCTTCATGTCTTGAAGACTATTTACTTGAGAAAAGTTGTACTTGGGATGATAGATCAGTGTCACTCAGAGATTGACATTGTAAACTATATGTGGGTCAGTGACCTATATTTCATGGTCCATTGATTTTGCCTTATATCATTGTCATTGACTTAAAAATATTTAAGAAAAATTAAGAAATGGCGCCTGCCAAGGGTATTCGTGACCCTCTGGGCAATTGCTCTAGTTTTTTATTGGCCTGATCAGGAGGTCGAGGATTGGATTCCCACCAGGTACGGCCAGATTCTTCCATGGAGATTCGTTATGAAATATTTTCCACAGTCATTCTCTCTCTTCTACTGATTGAAGAAGGGCAGTTATCAGTTTCTGGGGAAAGAATATGTACAAGTATTAGTTAACTGTTTTGAGAACTATGAGCCTGCCCAGAAAGGCTCAGGGAAACTGACTGGCTTAACATGACTTTAATGGGTTGGGCATAAAACATCAAGTCAAGCACAGCTGTCAGTCATTACGAAAACACACCTATTCAAATATATAGAAAATTTCACCTCCAAAAACTGAAAATTTTCAGTTAAAAAAATTTCGATATTTTTCATACTTCTGCTCAAATCATAGATTGTGGGTACTCATTAGAACCGCCTCGGCAAGGCGGTTTTAACGAGTACCCACAATCTATGTTTTTGAGCAAAAATAAGAAAAATAATGTACACCCCAGTAAACCCCAGTTTTACTATATAAAAGTGGGGTTTAAGGGGGTCAAAATTATATAGGCATGTTTTTGAGATGTACTGGCAAAAGCATGTCCACAAGTACTGGATAAGCGCTTAGAGAAACAGTCTGAGTAGGTTAATTGAAAGGCTAGACATGACCTTAACAGTGTTGACTGGGTTGTAAAACTCTAAATCTAACAAAACAAGTAGCATGTTACTTATTTTTTTGCAGTATACCAAGTGCCCACAGCCAGTTTCCATCAACGTTTCAACATAATCTGCTGTCCAAATCTGGTATCGGTACTTTACCCAGCATTCAACACTTCTCCTCCAATAAACAGCAAGATTTGACAGGCACAGGAGTGTCTGGAATGAAACCCTCAGATCTGACGGGAATGAAAGTGAAAGTTGAACCATCCGAGGAGAAAGAGCTTGCGGACAGAGCCATACAAGAACAAATAGCAGCACATCAGCTAAACGCTGTACAGCAACAGGTAAAAAACTTCTAGATGAATAATCTACTTATTTCTCTATGAAAACATATACATTTGATTCTCGTTATCTTGAAGTCCAAGGACTCTCTGAAATACTCAGAGCAGTGTTCAAGCCAGGAATTTCAGTTTTGGGCCCCAGGGGCCCCTACCCTCCAAAAAGTTGGGGACATTTGAAAAAATCGGGGGACAGTACAATCAACGATCAAAATTTTATAGACAATGTACCTGTTGCTTTCAGATGTGGGTATTTTGCTCCATATAATCTGTTCCTGTAACATCTGATCAGATGTACATTCCAGGTTAACACAGGGTTGTCAATAAGAAATGGCACAACAGATGAACATAAGAAATCAACAGATTGGGCAGGGTGTCGAGGGGGCTGCCTTTTTTTTTCTTTTTTTTTTCTTTTTTTGTGGGGTGGGTTTTTTGTGGGGGTGGGGGTAAGTGATCTGCCTGTCTAAGTGTTGACATAGGGAATAATAATCATAACTAGATATTGTGAATAGATGTAAAAGCTGAAAATCATTTTGAATTAGTTCTTTTGAACACTGCTTCAAATTGATGAGCTGGATGATCTCTTTAGCATCAGTCCTATTCCAGTTTCAACAGGACTGACCTTCACCCAACATTAATAACTTTCCATAAGACAATCAGTCAATCATATTTTTAACTACTCATTCAATCAATCAGATTGAGAAAAGAAAGAAAACTTCCAACAGTAATACTTTCTAATAGTGATGTACTAACAGTGTACATTTGATCTACCCCTCAGTGAGGTGACCCCTGAATTTATAAATGAACATTGAACCAATAGTCACAGCATGAGCATTGAACCCATAGTCATGGCAGAATTGAAAAAAATGGCTGCCACCAACGCAAGAAATAACATCAAAAATGCATAAACTACAGACAAAAATCATACCAGATTGTCTGTTTAAATGTATTTTCTCAATTATTTTAAAGCTTTCTTTGCATTTTAAAATAATTTCTGTGCCTATTTATAGTGAACCGCAAGTAAAAGCACCTGATCACAACGCATTTGCAGCCAATATTGTAATAAATTTTCTGCACCTGGATGGCGCAAGAACTTATTTTTTCTGTGCCAAAACATGAAAATATGCGCGAATGGTGCAATGGCGCAGCCTGGCTTGAACACTGTCGGAGTTATCTGTACCTTGACATATCAGATTTGCAGAATTGTGGAAAAAATAAATTGAACAGCCTCATTTAACAAATGAACATGTAATTTGACTCCTGAAGTTAGAGATATATTGAAAATATTGTGGAAAACAGGAGGAATTAGGAGCAATTTCTCCTCTTTTCCACAATATTTTGTTACCTGTTGTTAGATTTCCATATTGACAACAGGGACCAGAATTTCATTCGTGGCCCTCTGGGCAATTGCTCTAGTTTTTTATTGGTCTGATCAGGAGGTCGAGGATTGGATTCCCACCAGGTACGGCCAGATTTTTCCATGGAGATTCGTTATGAAATATATTCCACGATCATTCTCTCTCTTCTACTGATTGAAGAAGGGCAGTTATCAGTTTCTGGGGAAAGAATATGTACAGGTATTGGTTAACTGTTTTGAGAACTATGAGCCTGCCCAGGAAGGCTCAGGGAAACTGACTGGCCTAACATGACCTTAATGGGTTGACTGGGGCGTAAAACATCAAGTCAAGCACAGCTGTCAGTCATTACGAAAACACGCCTATTCAAATATATAGAAAATTTCGCCTCCAAAAACTGAAAATTTTCAGTTAAATAATTTCAATATTTTTCATACTTCTGCTCAAAACATAGATTGTGGGTACTCGTTAGAACCACCTCACCGAGGTGGTTCTAACGAGTACCCACAATCTATGTAGATAAGTGGTTATTCAAGATAAGCTAAGTCGAGATAATGAGAGTCTACTGTATATTTTAGAGTCTATGACTCTAATACTAAAGTCTCGTATACCATGGCTGGTTCAAACTCGTTTTCTAGTTCCTAGGAAATTCTCCTAACAGCTAAAGAACCCAAATACATATTTAAGGATGTTTTATGGAAATTTTATCTTATCTTATCATGAAAAAGTATGTTATGTGCACTTCTTAGAATTTCCTCCTGGAGGCAATTCTAATGAGCACACTCAACATACCATTATTTATAGAAGCTCGAAAATACAGCCTTAGATTATCCCCAAACTAAATTATTCCTCAAAATATCCATGTCTAGAACAAATTTTTGTGGTCCCACAGATGCTTGAGCTATTGCAGTTTGAGTATAGTGGGTATCCACCATACATGTTTCATGCAGAAATAAGAAAACTACATTGACCTAAAAAAAGAAATGCAACACTTCTCAACTGCAAAGGAAATAGAGATAAATACAGATAACCCTCTTTATACTGACACTCGATACAACGACAAAATTCATTATGATGACAATTTGACTGTGGTGAAACCTCGCTCAAGAGGTAACAATTAGTCACAAATTATGCAATAATATTGTATTTAATACATTAAAGAAACGTATGTTTTGGATAATTGTTAGAATCACTTCAGTGAGGCGATTATGACAAAATCCGAAACATATGTCCCTATGAGGAGATCAGAACAGAACAAGACCTTCCATACATATCAGGCTGCTCATTAAGTATTGTGTACAACAGCAAATTCATTTTATACTACCGTATTTGACCTAATTACCGCACATACTCCTATAAGTGCACAGTCAAGCGATTTCGTAGTCTTCACTTTCATTCCTGTTCGTCTTTCTTCCCTGTCCCTCTCTTTCATCTCCTCTACTCTCTCTCTTCTATCTCTTTTCTCCCTTTCTCTGGGAGACGACACAAAATGACCCTCAAGGGTTGACGTGTCGTTAAACCCCAACACAATCAATCAATCAAATCGTAGTCTTAAGATTACAGGCAGTGTACTTTTTTATCTACTTCTTTATAAAGGCATATGTTGTGGGTACTCATTTGAATTGCATCGACTGGTCGATGCAATTCAAATGAGTACCCACAACATATGCCTTTATAAAGAAAATCAGAAAAATTGCATAATCAGTATCAAATAAGTCCTTTTCTGATCTTTTTTTTTTATAGTGTACCCTTAGCAGGTATATATTTTAACACGAATGAGTGTTCCCAGTAAAAATTGAAAAACCTAAGCGCACAGTGCAGTAATTAGGTTGAATACGGTATTCCCCTTTTTCTGATGCAATAAATGCTTAGCTATAAGTTGATCCATAATTTCTTGCATGTATACTTTATATTAAAGGATAAATAATTCAAATATACCTGTATTTACCCTAGTTATTACCATACTTGTGTTAAACTTCGAAAGGTCGGCATAGTGGCACAGTAGGAAGTGCATCGAATAAGTTATCAGGAGGTTGCCAGTCACTTACATTCTTTTGTGGAGATTGATCGTGAAATATTTTCTACAGCCATTCACTCCCGTCTGCTGATTCAAGAAGGGCATTTGTCAGTTTCTGGCGAAAGAATGTGCACAGTACTTGTTAACCGCTCAGAAGACTAAGCCTACACAGTTAACGTGTGGTTAGGTAAACTGACCTTGCTCAACATAAGCCCAATGGGTTGGCTGAATGGTAAAACCTCAACACAAACAAATAATTAACTTTAATAAAGTGGTTAATTAGTACTGTGCACATTCTTTCGCCAGAAACTGACAAGTGCCCTTTTTGAATCAGCGGAAGGGAGAGAATGACGGTAGAAAATATTTCGTGATCAATCTCCATGGAAGAATGTTGCCAACCCGATGGAGGTTGAATTGGCAACCTCCTGATCTCTGAAGCACTTCTAATGAGCGCTGACAATATATGTTTTCATGCAGAAATGAGAGATAGGCACCATAGCACAGCTGGTAGCTTGTCTGACTGAAGAGTTTGAATCCTAGCTTGGCCACATAACTCCTGGAGACAGCTTGGCCAATAACTCCTGGAGATTGATCATGAAATCATTTCTACGGTCATTCTTCCAATTCTGCTGAATCAAGAAGGGCAGTCCTCAGCCTGCTTATAAGTTGCCACTAAGAGTAATGGATAAAGAGCGCCGCTGACAGTATTTTGAAATAGTTTTTTTATTGCTTAGCTAGCTAGAAAAAAATTTCAGCCGACATTTTGAAATACTTTTCTTATTTTTCCAGAAAGCAGGTTTTAACCTTATATGCAAATTGTCTGTGAAAATTAAGAAAAATACCAGTTTTTCATCTTCTGAATTTGCCCAGAGAGTGGAAAAGGTTAATTTTCTAAAAATAGGTTTTGACCTTTCATGCAAATTGTCTCCAATTTGCATGAAAGATAAAAGCCTATTGGGGAAAAATAACAAAAGTATCAATTTGTCGTCTGCTTAATTTGTCGAGAGAGTGGTAAATCTGAATTTCTTGTCATTTCATGCAAATTGTCTTATATGATAAAGGATACGATTTGCCTATTTTCTTAGGAAAAATAAGAAAAACATCAATTTGCCATCATATGCTGAAATTTTTACACAGTATTCAAAGCATGGTTAAATTATTGCCCTTCCTGACAGATCATCAATTTTAGCATTTTTATCCTTTTCTTAAATGTCACAAAAACAAAATATATTGCTGATTTACACCACAAAAAACAAAAACAAACAAATAGGAATAAAAAAAAATAAATATTGCTAAGATGCCAAGCATAGTCTGCTAGCCTGATTTTTCTCAGCTTAATGAACAAAAATATTAGATGATATTTAAAACGAAAACAAAAAAAAAAAACCACACACACACACACACACACAGAGAAAAAAACAAACAAACAACAACATTGTTTAAAAAATTTTTCTCAGAAAATTGGAATTGATATTCATGTAATTTCTCTGGATGAAATATCTGGTCCTTTTTTTCTTGATAAAAGACAGCAAAAAACAAACGAACAATATATATCCAGATAAGACGGCGTGGCCACATGTTTTTTTTTTTACACTGTATATCTTTTCAAGAGACATATGTTGTGGGTACTTTCCAAGAGACATATGTTGTGGGTACTCATATGAAGCGCCTCTGTGAGGCACTTCATATGAGTACCCACAATATATGTTTTCATGGAGAAGTAAGAAAATATTGAAAAAGCTGTGTATGAAAATTACTCATTATTTTAGCCAATCGTATGCCAAAGATTAGCCACTGACTAATTGAAGTTAACTACCAACAGACGACATTTATAAATAGTTTTTTCTTATTTTTCCATTCATATGATCTAGAGGCAATTAAATGAAATGTCAAACACAATTTTCAATTAATGAAATCTCAATTTTCAAACAAAATGTCAATCCCTATTTTCACAATTAGATAAAATATCTAACCCTGTTTTCAATTAAAATAAATGCCCAACCCTATTTTCTGAGAAAATGGTAACACTTTTGTTATCTGCCCTTTCACCTACAGAGAGCCGGGAACTATATAGCAAAGTCAGAAACGATCTGCAGGGGTGGTTCCCAGGTGATTTCTTAGGGGGTTTGATTTGATAAAATTACCATATTTACTCTGTGTATTCGGACAGAGAGACCTTAGCAAACAGTCGAGACCCAGATCAGACACTGCAGAATGCAGTGTCTGATCAGGTCTACACTGTTTGCCACTCATTCAGCAATTTTACACACACAGGAAGTTAAATGGACTTTTGAGGAGAAGTATAAGGTAAGGAGAAAGGTTGTGAATATTTAGGGTTAATACGGTTTTCCAAATTTATCCAAAATTCCCATAAAAATGAAATTTGGAGTCAAAGGGAGTTTTGACACAACCCCATCTGAATCGGCACCTGAGATCCAGGAGTCAAATGTTTGAATCCCAGTTTGGCCACATCACTTCCAGGGAGGTTGATCAAAAAATAATTTCTTTGATCATTCATCCCCTTCTGCTGATTCAAGAAAGGCATTTGTCATTTTCTGGCAAAAGTATGACCACAAAGTACTGATTAACTGCTTAAAGGACTAAGCCTGCCCAGGAAAAGTGTGCTTAGATAAACTGCCCAGCTCAACATGACCTTAACAGTGTTGACTAGGCCGTAAAACTCCAAACCAAATCAAAATTCAACTTCAAAGTAAAAAAAAAAAAGCTTAATTTACTAGGCAATTGACCTTACTGCAAAAACTTCAGTAAAATAAAGTTTAATGTTATCTCAAATGACAGTTTGAAAAGTTGCCTGAGGGATTGTCTGATGAATCTGAGGTTTTAACCCTTGTCATGCTGAATTAATTAAGAAGCCACACCCAGTTCTAAATGTCAGCCAATCAGATGCCTGGATTGAGAGTGTTGACATAAATTCATAAACTGAATGGCAAACAGTGCAGATCCAGATCAGTTGGCTTCTTCAGAAGCCAACTGATCTGGATCTACACTGTTTTCAAAGGCAGACTATATCTGGTTCAGCAGGACAAGGGTTAATCCCAAAGGATGTGTTTTATGTGCGCATTTGTTTTAATTACAGTCAATAGCCATATTCTACTTGAATGTTTCGTGAAATGTCCGTGAAATTTTGTACAGAAGTGTGATATCTTCTTGTAACAGCCAGTCACATGGTCCAATCAAATTTGAGTTATTTTTCAGGTTCTTAAACGATCGTAATGCACGGAAAGTTTGGTGTTTCAATTGAAGTCAAACATGCTTCACGACCGCTTATGAACTTGGAAAACAACTCAAATTTGATTGGACCATGTGACAGGCTGTTACAAGAAGATATCACACTCCTGCACAGAATTTCACGCACATTTCATGAAGCATCCCAGTCCAATATGGCTAATGACTCGGAACATCAATGGCTTGTTTACAACGGCTGATTCCAACCAGTTGTTGAGTCCTATGGAAATTCTTGCAATAGGTCATGAAAACAAATACACAAAAACTTCAATGATTGGAACACAGATGACCCTTTTACTGTGGTGGATTAAATTTTTTATGAAAAAAATATAAGAAAATAGCAAAACATGATTGTTTTGTAGTTCGTCTTCAAAACCTTACACGTAATGAAGTAAAAACCTGTATGTCAAAATAAGGAACTGGAGCCTTTTAACCTGTATTATATAGTTTATTGTGCATCGGCTATTGATTTGTAACCGTGGGAGTTGCCCGTATGCAGAGCGATGACATCACGCTATCTTTTCCGATAATCCCAGTAAGAGAGGGTATCCACATAATATTTTTCTGATTTCTCCATGAAAACATACATTGTGGGTACTCGTTAGAAGCGCCTTTGCAAGGTGCTTCTAATGAGTACCCACAACATATGTTTTCATAGAGAAATATAACAAAGCTCCAGATGAGAGGGGCTATCCGCATAATTTTCTGGGCCCAGTTGTTCAAAGCTAACTATGTCGTTAGTTAACGATTTGTTAAAATTTACATTGAGTGATACGCAAATATGCTGAAATTTTTTGCTGAAAAAATGTGAGTAGCTACTCACATTTTTTCAGCAAAAGATATCAGAATATTGTATATTGAATCCTCTAAAACAGTTAACGAAATGACCCTTAACGAGCTCATTAAGCTAACAACGCTTTGAACAACTGGGCCCTGATTTCTTCATGAAAACATATGTTGTGTGTACTCATAAGTGGCGCCTTGCCAAGATGCTTCTAATGGGTACCCTCAACAAATGTTTTCATGGAGAAATAAGACCCTCAAAGTACTTATATGTTGAAAAATGTGCCTTTTCTCGAGTTCTGTGTCATTTCTATTTACGTAGGTTCAAGATTTGACAGCACAAACATTGGCTGCCGGTGGTATAGATGCGGCAGCTTTGTTGGCCAAATTACCATTGGCGGCCAACATGGAAGCAGAACTTCATCGGCATATTGAGAAAATGTACGAGTATGACCCTGAAGCGTTACAAGCCCTTCAACAAGAACCTATGGAACTTACTTCAGGTACAATAATACAGTTGACTCTCATTATCTCAAACCCCAGGGGACCAGACATTTTGGTTTGATATAAGAATAGTTTGAGGTAAAAGGAGTTGAAATGTAAGGAACCTACTATAAACTAAACCTTGTCCTTTATTTAGTTTGACATAAGCTGTAGTTTGAGTTGTCAGTACGAGGGTCCTGCAAAAAGTTTTGTCACTAATAGGCTTCTTTAGTTTTATCCCAAGTTTATTTTAAAATGCTTCACTGCACTTGAATGGTGTGTTGAATAGCTAACGATACCCGTTTATTTCGTTCAAATTGCTTTCCAGCTGACCAAGTTATTTCAAATTGAAATAGACGCAGTCATATACACTGACCAATTTACTTGTTACATTTGAACATGGACCAAGCAAAGGATGGTCAGGAGTCCACCTTTTACATGACAACGCCTCCTCTCATAAGTGTGAGGTTGTTAAGTCTTTTTTGGCATCGGAAAAGGTGAAAGTTTTAAACCATCCACCTTATTTACCTGACCTGAGTCCCTGTGACTTATTTTTATTTCCAAGGCTTAAGAAAATGCTTTCTGGAAATAAGTATATGTCTAGAAGTTCTCTTGGCAATGCTATTTATCAGTGTCTCCAACAGATACCAAAAGAAGACTATTTATCTGCTTTTCGCGACTGGGTAAAAATATTAAAAAAATGTGTTTCAGTAAAGGGGGAATACTTTGAAGGTTTGTAATAAAAATGTATTTGATAAAACGTAGCACTGAAGTAATCTGAACCAAGTGACAAAACTTTTTGCACAACCCTCGTATGAGAAAAGATACCTTCTGACATGTGCATCCAATAATACATTAACCCTTGTCATGCTGAATAAATTAAGATGCCACACCCATTTCTAATTTACAGCCAATCAGATTACTTGATCCAGATTGTTGATATAAATTCACATACTTAATGGCAAACAGTGTAGATCCAAATCAGTTGGCTTCTAATTTACACTGATTATGCTCGTTTTAGGGCCGGGCAGTACAGATCTCGTAACGGCAGCAAATCTGTGCCCCCAGTATGATCATGTTGAAAGTTGGGTAGCGGTGCAGTAACAGCAGTGAATACATGGCTTTTTGCAGGTTAATGCACGGAACTGCTTATTATGCAATAATTTGGCATGATAGTCAGCCCTAGCAACAAAGACTCAAATCAGCCTGTGCACCTCACTGTCTGATCAGAATCCTCTTCTTTGTCTGTCTGAAGGAACTTTATATCCTTGGCTATCCAGAATGTGCCCAGTGAAGATTCTGATTAGACTGCATACGATCAGACTGGCAGAATATGCAGGCTGACCTGAATCTTCGCTCTACGCACATGTTTAAAGGTACGCTTTCTCATGTTGCGGCTCATTTGTTATTTTTACTCATTAGAAGTGCCTTGTGGAGGTGTTCTAATGAGTACGCAGAATTTTAAATGTCCTATAATTTGGTACACCAAAGCTTCTGACAAAATGCCATGCAAACAGTGCTTACCCGGATCTGACTGCTGTCTGATTAGGATCTACACTGTTTGCCATTCCACTTACTGTTTTAAGAAACAACTGCATAAAAAGCAAAATTAGGCCAAAAAAAGAATACATGTAGTATAATATATTCAAAATTTTAGGACATTTACTGTATTTGTGTTAGTGGAGAAATAAGAAAAATATGTATCTGGTTTAATTATTTACCTCCCCACATCACGAAAACATGCCTATATAATATTGACCCCCTTAAACCCCACTTTTATATAGTAAAACTGGGGTTTACAGGGGTATACATTATTTTTCTTATTTTTGCTCAAAACATAGATTGTGGGTACCCATTAGAACCGCCTCGCCGAGGCGATTCTAACGAGTACCCACAATCTATGTTTTGAGCAAAAGTATGAAAAATATCAGAGTATTTTTATCTGAAATTTTTCAATTTTTGGAGGTGAAATTTTCTATATATTTGAATAGGCGTGTTTTCGTATTGAAATGAAAATTTTCGTTCTGGTTATCCCCATTCTAATGGGTTTCATCAGCTTTAGAACCCCTGAGGAACCTCTAATGCTTGTTTTCTAATCATTTGATTTGTTAAAAAAAAGTTGCACTTTTTCCACAAAACGGCAAACGCTGTGAGCTGCGTAAAGCCAAATGCAAGCCATGAAAAGCGATGTAACGGGATGACATTGGGTTCAGACTGTATATTGCTAATATACAGTCGGAAACCCAACGTCAACAGTCGCAAATTTTTTATCTTATCCAAATCGGGTGTGGCATTACATATGCAAGTGCATTAGAATGTTCTTTCAAGGGAGACAACAAGGGAGAATGTGCTCTAATGGGAAGCAGATTGTTTTCCTTTAGCCCTTAAAGTGCCAATCACAACTGCAGCAGACGACAGTTTTTTTTTTTATTATTTGTATTTTTCAGGGAAAACAAGTCTTGACATTTCATGTAATCGTCTGCTTGGCAGCTGATTCACATGAAATGTCAAGACTTGTTTTTCTCTGAAAAATAAAAAAAAAAAAATTAGAATGTCGTCTGTTGCAAATTTTGCTTGGCGCTTTAAGGGTTAAAATAGATTCCTGTTCAGAAGGGAGGCAAAACAGTTTTGACAGAGTTGCCTACCCTCAAAGAGTATCTGGCTGATTGGTTAGTGCTCCCAACCTTGAATCACGAGGTCTGGATTTGAATCTTGCTGGAGGCAGAATTCAACTCATGACTGTGCGCCGCTTCATTGCACAGAGCCTTTCTCATCATCCTTTCAGCAGGGTCCCTGGGCAACTGTTAAACCTTTAAAACTTTTAATTTTGTTGAAATCCTTTAAAACCTTTAATGTGGCTGAAAAACCTGTAAAACTGTATTTTGATGAGAAAACCTTTATATTTGCCAATTTGTGAATGCAAGAGAAGGAAGGAGTAAATATGTAGCATTTGGTAACAACAAATTATTGTTCTGTTACTTAGATTTATATGTTTCTAAACAGAGATGAAAGCTAATATTTTCATTACCATTTTAAGATGAAAATATCAGATTTTCTCTGCAATTTTTTTCCAATTTTGCTTGAGAGGAGATGATTCGGAGTTCTTTTGCTTGGGATCTGCCAAGAAATTTAACCATTAAATGCTCTTTATTTTGTACAAAACTTATCCTGATAAACCTTTATTTGGCCGAAAATTACCTTTATAAAAAGCCTTTATTTTTAAGAGTGACTGCTAGGGGGCCTGTTTCAGTGTCTTGATATGACTTGAATAATGTTGAAAGGGAAGTAAAATCACCATTATAGTGTATCCTGTTCCCTTAATATCCAGATCACGCATATTTAAGAAAACAGTTTCTGTCCTGACAGCTTTAGCGTTAACACTGCCATGGTGACATTGAAGGCAGCATCAACAATGCGTCAACAATGTGTTAAGTGCGTTAAGTTCTGTTTCTCAAATACCAAGTGCAATAAATTCAATTTTTCAAATACTAAGGCAGGGTTCAAATTTAACTTTTTTGACAGCTTGCTAAAATTAGCAAGTGGCATTATTTTTTACTTGCTAAACCTTTCAGCCAACTTGCTTTTTCACACTTACAAACACTGTTACATGTGGCTTAGCGCTCTGGGTAAAAATTTCAGCAGACATTTTAGAATATTTTTCTTATTTTTCTCAGAAAACAGCTTTTGACATTACATGCAAATTGTCTCCTATGGAGACAATTTGCATGTAATGTCAAAACCTGTTTTCTGGGAAAATAAGAAAAATATCATCATTGTTTTTGGAGAAGAAATTGCAAAACTTTAGCAACAATGCCTTACATGTAGGTTCTGCCAATTAAAGAGAATCTTTCCAACTTGCTAGAATTAGCAAGTGATGGAAATTGCAGCTTGCTTTTTGAGGAAATTAACCAGCATTTAGCAAGTGCTAAAATTGATCCCTGTACTAAGGCTTCTAGATTAATATAACTTCATACGCAAATCTGCCATGATGCACCCTACCCACTTAATCGACTGTTACTTACCTTGACCTACTTTTCCTGTTTGGCTGAACCATGTTTAGTCTGTATGTGTAGCTCTGTTTCTTGAACACCAGCAGCAGTTGCAACATTTGATGAGTTTGGTGAGTTTCTTGTATCAGCTATCTCAGCATTAAAATGACAAATATTTCAGATATATTAGCTGGTAAAGCTGGCTCCCGGCGGAAAAGTCGTGGAAGGCCAACCAGTATTGAGAGTCAGCGTGATCCACTGGGTCGTCAGTCTTCAACGTCAAGTCTTGGTGCTAACACAAGCTACGACGGTGACGGCGAGGAGAGAACGTATGACTGTGACATCTGTGGTAAACAGTTCAGCCATAATGATCGACTTCGACGGCACCGCAAGATCCACACCACGGAGAAACCTTATAAATGTGATATTTGTGGAAAGGGATTTAAGGAAAAGTGTAACCTTAAGCACCACCGCTATATTCACACAGGTATGCATGGTTTTTCCTTCATTCACATTTTGGCACTTTTTACTTCCAAAATCATGTTTTGAACAGGGTTTGTATATGTCAGGGAATTTTTTTTTTTTTTCATGGTCAGAGAATTACTAGGGAATTCTGTGATGTATCAGGGAAAAATGAAATTTTGCAAAATTTTCAGGGAATTTTACATTTCATCTGTATAAAGCTGGGATGTTTGGTCCCAAATTCATAAAATTTCCAGCTCCCATATTGTCTGATAGGGAAATTTGGATATACTTCAGGAATATGTTAGGAAATTTGGGTTAATCCTAAATATATGAACCCTCAAAAATTGGGGGTAAGGGTCCAGATTAATGCATTTGTTTTCAATCTAAACTTGATTTTATTTATTAATGGCTTTGAATTTTAATATGTTTTCCTCATAAAAAATAAGAATTATCAGTATTTGGATAATAGCTAACTTCTTTAAATCTTATTAATGGACTCATAAACTCCATTTCAAACCCTGAGGGAAAACCCTGGGTATGTATTTGATGGGAATGAAATATTGGAAAGATTTTGCCAACAGTTACAAAGGGAGGTACTTATTGCAGGCAGTTACCTCATTAATGTTCGAAGCCTTTAAAAAATTGAGGGCTACTTTTAAAGGAAAGAATTTGCTCCCTGAGGGAGCAAATTCTTTCCTTTAAGAGTAGCCCCCAGATGAAAAGGGACTGAGGGATCCAATTCTTTCATTTAAGAGTAATGAAGAAGGCACTAAGGGAGCAAATTCTTTCCTTAATGAAGAGCCTCCAATGAGACGGGAGGCAAATCTTTTGATCTCAGAGTTACTTCCCTTGGAGGAGTCAGCCTTTGTGGCTCAGCTGGATATGCATCTTACTGATGATCAAAAGGTCATGGTTCAGATCCCTGCTGTGTCTGGGAACATTCTCTCATGGAGATTGATTAAGACATATTTTCAAGGAGGGCAGCAAAAGAATGTGCACAAGTACTTACTGGTTAGAGGATTAAGCCTGTCCGGGAAAAAAGTGGTCAGGTAAACTGACCGGCTCCACATGACCTTAACAGTGTTGCCGGCCTCGGTGGCTCAGTTGGATGCGCCGTCCGACTGGAGACCAGGAGTTCGCGGGTTCAACCCCGCCAAGGTCGGCAACATTCTTTCGTAGAGATTGATCATGAAATATTTTCTACGGTCATTCTCTCCCTTCCGCTGATTCAAGAAAGGCAGTTGTCAGTTTCTGGCAAAAGAATGTGCACAATACTGGTTAACTGCTTAGAGGACTAAGCCTGCCCAGTAAACGTGTGGCTAGGTAAACTGACCGCGCTCGACATGATCCCATTGGGTTGACTGGGCCGTAAAACCTCAACACAAACAAAAACCTTAACAGTGTTGACTGGTGGTTAAACTCCAAACCAACCAACTTCATTTGGAGGTGTATCTGATCCCCTTAACTTTACTCTGTTGAATTAGAACTTTTTAATATATTTTTTTTTTCCATTTTCTTGAGAAAATAGGACTTGACATTTCATGCAAATTGTCTCTATCCAATGGAGGGAGTGATCATGAAATGTGAATTGTCTCACCCCTAGAAATAGAGCATGTAAAGTGTGAATTGTCTTCTCAGGTCCTAGTCGTACCAAGGATGTTTTAAGTCTTTTAACCCTAGTCCTGCTGAACCTGGATAGGCACTACATTTGCAAACAGTGTAGATCCAGATCGGTCTGAAGAAGCCAACTGATCTGGATCTGCACTGTTTGTCATTAAGTATGCGGATTTGTATCAACAACCTGGATCAAGTAATCTGATTGGCTGAAAATTAGAAATGGGCATAGCATCTTAATTTATTCAGCAGGCCAAGGGTTAAAAGATGGTACCAATTGCTCCTTCACAGTCACATTACATTTGTTTTACATGTTTCCAACTGAAAGTGGAGATTTAACACTAAGAATATTATATTTTGTGTATACATGTACTTTATATATCTTGGATGCCATCTTGAATAACAATGCCTAAATGCCGGCCAAACTTTGTATGTCACATATAAATTAGGTTTTCCATGATTTTAGCTGTTAAACATAAAGCTGAATAAAAAGATAAAGACTGTCTCAATATATTTCACGTTCCTGGCAGCCATCTTGGCTGCCTTCTTGAAAATCTCAAAATGCTCAAGGGCGCCAAGCTGGTGTAATCAGATTTTTACTATAGAGGCCTAAGCAGTCAAAAAAACATAAAAAAAATTCCTTTGGTATTCAAACCGAAGTTCACATAAAATCTGCTTGTATTACTGCATTTATAGTAAATGTCCGAAACTTTTGTACACCCAAGGTATCTGGCAAACTGCTCCTGTTTGCCATTCCTTTAGGTACCGTATTTGAAGAGGCAAAGCCTGAAAAGCAAAATTTAGACAAAAAAGTATGGAATAAAGTGTTCAAAATTTTAGGATATTTACCATACCCTAAATATTAGAAAACCTCATCATCCTAAATCTTGAGGCAGGGTGGCTCAGTGGTGATCAGGACTTTGTGGGTTTGATGTCCGCCGGGTCCAGGTATATTCTTTCAGGGAGATGGATCATGAAATGTTTTCTATGGTCCTTCTCGACCTTCCGTTGATTCAAGGAGGGCAGTTGTCAGTTTAAGGCAAAAGAATGTGCACAATACTGGTTAACTTCTTAGAGGACTTAGCCTATCCAGTAAAAGTGCACTTTGGTAAACCGACCCTGCTCAACATGACCCTAATGGATTGACTGGGCCATAAAACCTCAACTCCATCAGAATCCTAAAACTTGAACAACTTCAATTTACTACCTGTAAATGGTAAAAAATCTACTGAATTAAGGACAAATAGTACAGGCCCTGATCAGATGCCACATTCTGCAGCATTGATTTGGGTCTACACTGTTTGCTTAGGCATGTATGTAGCAATACAGTCGAACTGCGATGGCTCGAACATCTATGGGACCATAGAAAATTGTTCGAGACATGGGTGGTTCGAGCCACTGAGGGTTAATTACAGTGCCAAGTCAGGAAGCAAATGGCGAAAATTTAGGGATTTGTTTTTTGATTTTCTACATTAGAATTGCCTCGATGAGGCAATTCTAATGATTACACACAACATACAATTTCACATAAAATAAGACAATTTCCTTAAATATTTGTTTTCTTGAGCTGTCGGAATAACTTCGTAGGGACTCAAAAACAAGTTGGAATTAGCCATGATAAACGAGCCATCAGTGTTCAAGCTATTGAGGTTCGACTGTACTTAGGTTATAATAGTATTTGTTTGTGTTGAGGTTTTACGGCCCAGTCAACCCAATGGGGTCATGTCGAGCGCCGTCAGTTTACCTAACCACACGTTTACTGGGCAGGCTTAGTCCTCTAAGCGGTTAACCAGTATTGTGCACATTCTTTCGCCAGAAACTGACAACTGCCCTTCTTGAATCAGCGGAAGGGAGAGAATGACCGTAGAAAATATTTCATGATCAATCTCCATGAAAGAATGTTGCCGACCTCGGCGGGGGGTTGAACCCGCGACCTCCTGGTCTCCAGTCGGACGGCGCATCCAACTGAGCCACCGAGGCCGGCAGGTTATAATAATAATTTCTAAATCTATAAATATGGTATTCAATCTAATTACCGCACATACCCCTATAAGCACACAGTCAAGAAGTCAGTAGTCTTTAGATTACAGCCAGTGTACTTTTTCCTTACTTCTTTATAAAGGCATATGTTGTGGGTACACATTTGAATTGCATCAACTTGTTGATGCAGTTCAAATGACTACCCACAACAAAAAAAAAAATCACATAATCATCATCAAATAAGTCCTTTTCTGATCTTTTTTATAGTGTATCCTTAGTAGGTAGATACATGTTTTACCACAAATGAGTGTTCACAGTAATTTTGAAAAACTTAAGCGCACAGTGCAGTAATTAGGTCGAATACGGTAATTCTAGTAATTATATTTATTAATCTATGCCTAATGGACTCTTCCACCTTAAGTCTTTGTACCAGTCCATTTCCAGCAAAAGGGGTATCAGGTTAACCCTAGTCCTGCTGAACCCGAATATGTGCTGTGTAGATCCAGATCAGTTGGCTTCGGATCTGAACTGTTTGCCATTAAGTATGTGAATTTATATCAACAATCTGGATCAAGTAATTTGATTGGCTGAAAACTAGAAATGGGAATGGCATCTTATTTTATTCAGCAGGATAAGGGTTAATTTTATTATTACCATGTTATATAGAAACTCCTCTTGTAAATGCTAACAGTGTAGACCCTTATCTGATATGGATCTCTACTGTTTGCCAGTTACTCTTTTGGGGGTTTTCCGACTAGAATGGGTGAAGGGAGGGGTGGTGTAGGGCCTTCTGTACTTGCTGCAGATGGGGAAAGGTGGTGTGTTAGCATTTCTGCTAATACTG
Organism: Anodontia alba; assembly: GCA_964016985.1. Taxonomy (NCBI): domain Eukaryota; kingdom Metazoa; phylum Mollusca; class Bivalvia; order Lucinida; family Lucinidae; genus Anodontia; species Anodontia alba. The sequence continues at coordinate 33,173,386 of OZ024838.1, forward strand.
GACAATCATTCCTCCTTAACTGTTGTCTCGCTATATACATGATACAGATAAATCCCTTTTTATACCCCGCCCCATGATAGTAGTGGGGTATTATGGTATCAAGTTTGTTGTCCGTGTGTACGTCTGTTGTCCGTCTGTCCATCCGTATTTTCGTTTCCGGATGAAAACTTCAGGAAATGTCAGTGGATTTTCACCAAGCTCAGTGAGTGCATTGATATTGTAGAGATCTGGTTTGGGATTGTTAATGGGCAAATTTCGTCAATTTTTGACAGAGTTATCTGCTCACGATATGTTTGTATTTTCATTTCTGGATGATAACATTAGTACATGTATATGTCAATGGATTTTCACCAAACTTGGTGTGTGCATTGATATTGTGGAGACCTGGTTTGGGATTGCTGGGGAGAAAATTTTGTCAATTTTTGATAGAGTTATCTGCCCGCACTACAACCATGTTTTACTTTAAGGACAATAACTTGAGTAAATCTCAATAGATTTTCACCAAACTTGATATGTGCATTTATATTGTGGAGATCTGCTTTGGGATTACTCATTGGCAACTTTCCTCATTTTTTGACAGAGTTATCTGCCCGCGACATGATAATGGTGGGGTATTATTGTTTTACGTTTTATTATACTATGTTTAGGATCCAGAGAAAAGTTTGGTTCACTGCATAACCTGTAACTATAGCCAATTCAAAATGTATAGAAAAATGACCATTTATGGTCATTTTTTTTATATATTAATCTATACAGTTGTATCAACAAGCTTCACATTCTATTATATCCAAAATCATGTAATATCAAACAACACTGTAAATATTTCTAGCAGTTTTATTGATCGCTGTTTAATCGACCATCAGTCACTTGCATAAGCTGATGATCACCCCAAAAGTTAAGCTAAGTTCATCCGCTAACAGTCAAAGTGTAATATACAGTATAGATTATATAGACAAATTACCAATTATGGTAAGTTTTGATCGGGATCTATTTTATGTTTTATCGATCACCGGTCGCTTGCAAAAGCTGATAATAAAAATTAACACGAGTTCAACCACTAATAATCATATTTATTATTACAGGCGAAAAACCGTATAAATGTGATACTTGTGGGAAGGCTTTTAATCAGCGGAGCAGTTTAAAGACACACCAGAAAGTCCACACTGGAGAAAAACCGTTTAAATGTGAACTGTGTGAAAAACCTTTTGCACAGAAATATTTACTGCGTCAACACATGAAGAAACACATAGAGATTCCTACACAGCAATGACTAGGTAATGCTTGTCACAATGGACTTGGTAACACATGCAAAAATGAACAAGATAACGCCTGTCAGAACAATTTAAGTATCTCATATCAGAATGGACAAAGTAATTCAAGTGAAAACAGCTTAGCTAACACATGCCATAATAGACAAGATAATGCCTATCAGAACAATTTACAAAATTTGTGTCTAAATGGTCAAAGTAACCTTTATGACAAAGTGAATAACACATGTAACAGTAGACAAGGTAATATTTGTCGGAACAGTAGCGGTGAAAGACGTGATGAACTAGGTAATATATGTCAAAATGGTGCTGGTGAGAGAGGTGATGGTGATAAATTTGCTGATATTGATTCGGGTGATATATTAGATATTTTGCAAAGTGATATCAGTGATTATAGCCTGGATTTACTTAAAAGTATGTCTCAGCCCAGGACTATTACATCCATTCGAGGGATGGACTTATATCCTGTTGACGAAACACTTACACCGTCTTGCCAGACAAGAACGTGTGTTACAGATACTTCAACTACACAAGCCGGAACTATTTCTTCATTCAGAGGATATTTTTCCTCACATGGAAGTTTTCAGACACAGCCTGTGTTTCCTTCTAATGCAAGGTTAGCAAGTGGAACTACTTTCAAAGAGGAAATTCCTACTCCACAAAATAGTTTCAAAGAAATAGTGCTAGGGGATGGTTTTGAACCTAATAACTTACAGTGATTGTTGTTTAGCTTTGTTTTTATTATTTTATCAAATATTTTGTTAGACTTTTAATGTGTTTCAATACACTTGTTGTTGCTGAGTATTTGTCAAAATTAAGGGGACTGGAATCACTTGGTAGTTTTTCCACCAATTTTATACAAGGAAGACACTTTTGTGACTTCCTGTTTGCTTTTCTGCACACCAAGCCTCTTACGAAAAGAAGGCTGCTCTGAAAGGAAAGAATTTGCTCCCAAGGGCAGCAAATTCTTTCCTTTTGAAGTAGACATCTTTTCAGAAGGGAGAAAAAAAGCAGTTTTGAGAATTGCCTCCCATGAAAGTGAATCCAATTCTCCTAAGGCTTTCTTACAGGATATTTGTACAAGGTGAGTGTGCTATTAGCAGACCTTAACTAACCTGCAGTTCATTCTGGTAGCATTTTTACAAAATTGTTTCCATAAGTCCAGGAACTGTAAAACACTTGCATTTTGAGGTCATTTTATCTTGGTGCTATTGGCAGTCAAGGAAAAGAAAATGCCAAAATAAAACCACCAAGAACACAAGATAAGAATAACAAACTGGCAGAACTTTTATTCTCAATACATGTTGCAAGTATGATGTAAGGCAATACAATGTCAGTCAGTCAAGGGCATTACCCGTGACAAAAGACAACAGACTGAATAAAAGCAAATACACCTTGCAAGTAATTGTCAAAAATTGTGGGTATAAATGGTAATTGATTGATGGCTTTACCTGTGAGCTCAATAGATGGGTAAACCAGTAATTAAATAACAAATTGTGAATAGAATTGATTTGTGTTCACTCATACACCAAATCACAGCGTAGAACCCGCATTCATAAGACACACAGGGCTTATGAATGCACTTAAAAATCTGCCAGAAAGTCGACTTGTGAAACTGCCAAACTTTGCTGCCACCAAATTTAAGTGTTTTACAGTAAGTTGATAAGGCCTAAAAAATAGTCTTGTTTCGGATTGCACCCTCATTTTAGTGGAGGGGCATGTTTGAACATTATTTTTATTGATACTGCTATTTTTGAGAGATATACCGTATTTGACCTGATTACCGCATTGTGCGTTTAGGTTTTTCAAAATTACAGGAAAAACATAATATCCACCTGATAAGGACACACTTTAAAGAAAGATCGGCAGAGGACAACGAGGAGCGTATTTAATGCTGTTTATGCGATACGATTATCTGATTTCCTTTATAAAAGCATAAGTTGTGGGTACTTTTTGAATTGCCTCGACTAGTCGAGGCAATTCAAACGAGTACCCACAACATATGTTTTTTTTTTATATAGATAAAAGTACATTGGCTATAATCTAAAACTACTAAATCGCTTGACTGTGTGCTTATAGGAGCATGTGTGGTAATTAGGTCGAATATGGTAGACAAATAAAACTAAAAGTCATTTGGGACTGATCAAGTATCTGGATGTTAAAGTAATAATATAATGTCCAGAACAGAGAGTTAGTTCCTTGGGGGAATGCCATTATATAAGAATGAATGAGTTAAAGAAAAAATCCAAAGCTATCCAAAACAAGTTATTAATAGGGACAAATGGATGACATGAATACAAGGTAAGGTTACCATACAGTCAGAGAGTTGGCCACCTTTTTAATTTTTTCAAAAAGATATCCAAATAAAACTTTTTCTTATTTCTTCATGAAAATATATGTTGTTGGTACTCATTAGAAGTATTTTGGTGACAACATACATATTTGTGGAGAAATAAGAAAAACATCAGGGCCCAGTTGTTCAAAGCATCGTTAGCTTAACGAGCTCGTTAAGGGCCATTTCGTTAACTATTTTAGCGGATTCAATAAACAATTTTCTGAAATTTTTTGCTGAAAAAATGTGAGTAGCTTTTGCACTGCAAAAGCTACTCACATTTTTTCAGCAAAAAATTTCAGAATATTTGCGTATCACTCGATGTAAGTTTAACGAATCGTTAACTAACGACGTCGTTAGCTTTGAACAACTGGGCCCAGCTTTTTTTTCGGTGGAAAAACAGAGCCTTATATGGAGCTATGACTCCTCAAAATAGTCTTCCTTCTGATTTCATTCTTATATTAGCAGAAGGTCAGCAGCTCAGAACATTTTTATACGCCCGTTTGAAAAACGGGACATATTATGTTACAGGGTCTGGCGTCCGTCCACCCGTCTGTCCGTAATCTTTTTCGTTTCCGACTAACTCCTCCTACAGTTTATATCCGATCAATTGGTATATGGTTAGACCATGATGTGGAGCAGCGCATATTTTGGGGTTACAATACACCAAATGTAAGCAGAGTTATGCCCTTTTGAAAATTTCTTTAAACTTTTCGTTTCAGGTTAACTCCTCCTACATTTTACATCCGATCAAGTTGAAACTTCATTTGTAGTTAGACCATGATGTGGAGCAGCACATATTGTTTCGAAGTTACAGTCCCCCAAATATTAGCAGAGTTATGCCCATTTGAAAATTTCTGTAAACTTTTCGTTTCCGGCTAACTCCTCTTACAGTTTACATCCAATCAAGCTGAAACTTGATTTTTAGTTAGACCATGATGTGGAGCAGCACATATTGTTTCACGGACACTGTCCACCAAACATTAGCAGATTTATACCGCTTTTACAATTTTTGTAAATTTTTCGTTTCAGGCTAATTCCTCCTACAGTTTACATCTTATCAAGCTGAAACTTGTACTGTTTCGAGGTTTCTGTGCACCAAATATTGGCAGAGTTATGTCCCTTTGAAACTTTTTTGTAAACTTTTTGCAGCATATTGTTTAAAGGTAATAGTGTGCACATTTTATTTTATAAAAGGTATATTTTTTGCAAATAACTAATGCAATTATGGCCATATGGGCAAGTTATTTTTTTTTTTTTTTCCATTTTCTTTTATTAGATTTGCACAGAAATGTTGCCGTTATTAAATCTATAAATAAGTTTATTAAAGGATATAGAATTAAGAAGCTTGACTAATATCAAAACTTATAAGCATAATTCTTTTTGGATTTTCTTTTTAGTACTCTTCTGAGTTGACTACCTTGAAGAACAAAACTAAAATCAGTATAAAAAAAGTTAAAGCTTTACAAAAACTTTTCTTGCAGCATTTTTGTTTTTTTTTTTTTTTTGGTTGTTTATTATTGTTTGGTCAGATATTGAAGTATAGGAAAAAACAAATCAGCCAAAGGCTCATATGAGCTTATAGTATAGCCATGCTTCTGTTGTGCGTCCTCCATCCAAAAGCACTTCTCCCTAGATGCAGCAAACTTCACCCAAATTTCCAGGGAGGGAGAAGCCACTTCTCCCTAAATTTCTGGGCCAGCTTGGACCATTAGGTTACAGTTCACCAAATATCAGCAGAGCTATGCCACATTGAAAATTTTTAATTTTTTTTTATTTCTAATTAATTCCACTTACAAGTTATATCAGGAGCACTGAATTATACGCTTGCGGAGCTCTTGTTTTCATTATTAAAATTTTTTTTACTCATTTGAAGGGGTTGAATTAAGTTTGTTTTCAGTTCTTATCGGTTGATTTTGACAAAAAAAGCACAGAATTATTTGGGACTAGATAGAGTCAGAGTCATTGTCATCAAGTTTCTGTAGTGTAAAATAATTCCCATGATGGAGGACGGCTGCTTGGGATGAATGCCGCCATATTGGAAGAAGAAGCTGTCTGAAAACTATTTACTCAAATTTATCAAATAGATCACACATATACAAAGTAATGTTGCCATACAATTAGAGAGCAGCATGCTGACTTTTTTTTTTTTTTTTTTTTTTGAGAGGCAGAAAAAAACTTGCAGTCAAATCAAATTTGAATGGTTGGACGAGGGATTGGAAGCAAGACTGTTTTTTCCCGTAGGCTGAAGGGGAATAAATGCACCTGGAGATTCTGCCACCAGTTTTCAAAAGGACACAACTTTGAAATTTAGTTCCCTATGTCTTGATTCCTTTGAAAGATGGGGGCTACACTTAAATGATAGAATTCGCTTCCTATGAATAGGTAAAAAATAGCTCCCATTGAGAAGTTATATAAAGGTTCCAATGTATCAGAGTTATTTCTCTTGGAAAAGTATTTTCGTGTGACAGATAACTGGGCAGTATCCTGGCACAAGTTTGTATTAAACTAAACAAAAACATAGTAGTTATGATGGTCCTTTTTCATTCCTTAATAACATCAAGATAGTGCTATTGCTTCCTTTTATTAACTTACTCATTTGAAAATGTGCTATGACGAGAAATTTGCAAATAAATATGAAAATGCCAACTATTTTTACAGAGAAAATATCACGCTCAGCTGAATTGAGCATGAAAAAAGTTTTATAACCTTGGGGCTAGACTTCTGATCATGAGTTCCTTGGTTCAAAGCCTTCAGCTCATGACTTAGAATGACTTTTTATACCCTGCCATGTAATAGTGGCGTGGTATTTTGGTTTCATGTTGGATGTTTGTGTGTCTGTTGGTCGGTTCGTCCATCCATTTTTCGTTTCCAGGTGATAACTTGAGTAAACGTCAATGGATTTTCACCAAACTTTATGTGTGCATTGATATTGAGGAGATCCGGTTTTGGATTGCTAATGGGCAAATTTTGTCAAATTTTGATGGAGTTACCTGCCCGAGACATGGCCATATTTACGTTTCCGGATGATAACTTGAATAAACATCCGGGGATTTTCACCAAACTTGGTATGTGTATTGATATAGAGAAGATCTGGTTTGGGATTGCTAATGGACAGATTTAGTTTTGATGGATTTATCTGCCAGAGACACACCCGTATTTTCATTTTCTGGACGATAACTCAAGGAAATGTTAAGGGATTTTAACCAAACTTGGTACATGCAATGATATGAAGGAGATCTGGTTTGGAATTGCTTATGGGCAAATTTCGTCAATGTTTGACAGTGTTACCTCCCCACAAAATGATAATGATGGGGTATTATAGTTTAACATTTGAATTATTGCATAGTCTTTCATTGTCACCCTGAAAAAAGTTTACAGGAGTTTACTGTTTCGCATATTGCAAAGGTGACATCCTGAATTTTTTTTTTTTTTTTTTTAATTTTTCAGGGTAAATAAGACTCACACGAGATGTCAAGCCTTACTTTCTCTGAAAAATAATAATAAATAAAATTAGATTGTTGTCTGCTACAGTTTTGTTGGCACTTTTAAGGTCAAAGACTCCTTTCATTGTTGTCTCATCTTGTTGAAGTTATCTCCCCTTTTAACATGTACTTATCACCTATGTCTTTCCTTCATTTTGTGAATACCCTGTTTAATGTTAGAGTGTCTCATTTACAGTGTCGGTCAAAGACACAGGCTGTTGACAGCTGTTGTACCATATATACCTTAAGTATTGGGACACCTTGTTCTTACCAGACCATCCGTCGCGATATGACTGTAAGATTGTTGAAAGCGACGTTAAGCCCAAATCAAACAAATCTTACCAGACGTCCTAAAATTTAAAAAAGTCTATTACTGCCTGTTGATCTATCTAAAATAGTTCTGGATGAGTAGCAAACAGTTTAGACCCTGATCAGACGCTGCATTCTGCAGCATCTGATCTGGGTCTTCATTGTTTGCTCAGGTCTGTCTGTCCAAATATTCAGGGTTATTACAGTAGTTACTGACACAGAAATACTGTATTTACCCTGAATATTTGGACACCTTAAAAGGAAATGCAGGTTTGGTGAAGAATGTACCCGAGATGAAAGATCTTGGTAAATCATGCATTTTGATGCAAATTTCGTCAAAATCAGATAACAACTAAGGAAGTTAAAGGTATTTAAAAATTTCAAAACCAATGTTAAGGGTACCACCATTTTTAATACTTAAAGGAAACACTCACAAAATTAATAATCTATTTAAAGTTTAAGACCTACATTAGCTGAGAAAATTGATGCAAATTTTATCAAAATCGGTTGAAATTAAGAAGTTTATGGGTATTTGAAGATTTAAAACAAGGCTGTCATGGGCGCCGCGATTGTGGTGATTGGTGATGTCATTTGCTCCTATTTAAATGTGCATAAACTGAATAACACACATGCAAAAACATCAAATGCTATCTTTCTGCATATGTCTTCTTTGGTATTTTCCCTAAAATTGCATTGTTTTCTGTCTAACGGAAAGCTTTATTGTCATTTTAGAATTTTTCAGTCCCTCATTAAATATTCAGAATGGCGGCACACATGTTGACAGTTACAAAAGCTAAAACTCCAATAACTTCCTCATTTCTTGATGGAGTTTGATAAAACTTGCACCAAAATGTTCAGTTTGTAAATATCTTGGACATCAGACATACCTTATGTTTTGTGAGTGTTTCCCTTTAAAGGTCCATAATCCTCAAAAATAGACATTTTTATCCAAAAAGAAAAAGAAAAAAGAAAATAAATAAATTGATATATAGTATTACCATGATCATAAAATGTGGCATCTGACACCCTGTAAAATTTCAGTTAGTCTCATTTTTTAATGGGATCAAAAATGAAATGATTTTTTATTGTGTCTCTGAATTAATGTTGGCAACATTAATTCAGAGATATGATAAAAAATCTTTTCATTTCAAGAATGAGAGACAAACTGAAATTTTACATGCTGTCAGGTGCCACATTTTGTGATTGTATTAATACCATATATCAATGTATTAATATCATATATCAATGTATTAATACCATATATCAATTTATTAAACCTTTCTTGGAGAATGAAATGTCTATTTTTGAGGAATATGGAGCCTTTAATGAGATTCTAAACATTTCAAAATGTTAAATGTCTTCTTTCTGATAGAAATATAGGTGGTTTTCAAGCAAAATCCATAAATGTGTAGAGAAGAAGCTAAATATACAAATATAGATGTTGAATATTGTTTCATATCTTATTTATTTAGGTTTTGCATATTTAATTAAAGGCTCCATATTCCTAAAAAATATACATTTTATTATTCAAGAAAGCTTGATAAAACTTATTTGATATATGGTATTAATACAACCATAAAATGTGGCACCTGACAGCCTGTAAAATTTCAGTTAGTGTTTTGTTGTTGAAATAAAGTGATTTTTTTTATCGTATCTCAACATTAATTCAGAGATACGATAAAAAATCATTTCATCATTGATCCAGTTAAAAAAAACGAGAGACTAACTGAAATTTTACTGGGCCCAGTTGTTCAAAGCGTCATTAGCTTAACGAGCTCATTAAGGGTCATTTCGTTAACTGTTTTAGCAGATTCAATACACAATGTTCTGATATTTTCTGCTGAAAAAATGTGAGTAGCTTTTGCAGTGCAAAAGCTACTCACATTTTTTCAGCAAAAAATTTCAGCATATATGCGTATCACTCGATCTAAATTTTAACGAATCGTTAACTAACGACATCGTTAGCTTTGAACAATTGGGCCCAGGCTGTAAGATACATGTATCACATTATATGATCGTATGAATACCATGTATCAATTTATTAAACCTTTTTTGGATAAAAAATGTCAGTTTTTGAGGAATATGGAGCCTTTCAGGCTTTATAATGTCATAAAGTCTGATTAAATATTCAAAATGGCAGTTTTGAATTTTCAAACCTTGATGAGTTACTTATATTTCATCCAGTTTTGATCAAATTTGGATCAAAATGCACAGTTTTTCAAGATCTTGCATCTCAGATATATTCTTCACTAACATTGCTTTTCTCTTTAACTCCCCACCTGCTTACCATTTTCTCTCCCTTCCGCTGATTCAAGAAGGGTAGTTGTCATTTTCTGGCGAAAAAATGTGCACAATACTGGTTAAACGCTTTTAGGACTAAGCCTGCCCAGTAAAAGTGTGGTTAAGTAAACTGACTGTGCTCAACATGAACCCATTGGGTTGACTGGGCCGTAAAACCATAACACAAGCAAACAAAACCATACATAACATAATATCCTTAAGTAGTGGGACAGATATGCCTTTGCAAACAGTGTAGACTCAGATCAGATGCCACAGAATGCGGCCTCTGATCAGTCTACACTGTTTGCCATACATACAGCAATATTTTAGACACATTAGCAGATAATAGGATGGACTATTACTAATTTTAGGAAAGTAGGGTAAGTAGATATGGTGTCCCAATACTTAGGGTAAATACGGTAAATCTGAACAACTTCGATGTGTAAATATACTGGATGAATGGCATTTCTGGCAAACAGTTTAGATGCCTCTTATCTGGAGCTGTGGCGTTTTGCCATTCTGTAAAACTTAGCATGTTTAACCCTTCTCATGCTGAATAAATTAAGATGCCACGCCCACTTCTAATCTCCAGCCAATCAGATTACTTGATCCAGGTTTCTGATAGAAATTAATTTATTAATGACAAACAGTGCAGATCCAGGTCAGTTGGCTTCTTCAGAAGCCAACTGATCTGGATCTACACTGTTTGCTAAGACAGGGCATGATGTGTTTAGCAAGAGAAGGGTTAAGATACAGTTTTTGATCCAATAACTGCATATACTGCTATAAGCGCATAGTCAAGCAATTTCTTATACCTCAGATTACTTCCTGTGTGCTTTTAGCTACCGGCTCCTCTTCCTAAAAGCATTTGTTGTTAGTATTCATTTGAATTGAATATAATGCTTTTAGAAATTAATCAGAAAAAATACAGCATTAGCATCTTAAAATAGTCCTCTCATAAAATATTCAATCAAGTTGAGGTAATTCAGATGAGTACTAACAACATACGCTTTTAGAAAGTGGTAGATAAAAGTGCACAGGCTGTAATCTGAAGACTACAAAATGCTTGACTATATAGGGGTGTGCGCCATAATTAGATTGAATATGGCAAATAGGGTATGTAATGATATTTAGGGAAATTACTGTAACCAGTCGTACCATACTGACCTTAAGTATTCGGACATCTAAACTCCTAACTATATTTGTCCTAAAATCAGTCCCTTTTACTTGAATTAGTCCATTTGTCTAAAAATTCCTGGCTGGGTGGCATACAGTGTAGACCCTGATCAGATGCTGCATTCTGCAGCATCTGATCTGGGTCTACACTCTCTGCTCAGGCCTCTCTGTCTGAATACTTAAGGTAAATACAGTATTTGTGATAGTCATTTTCCTTCTTTCGAGTGTAATCTTAACTCGAATGAATTTTGAAGTTCAGTGATAAAAATTATTTTTACCTACATTTTAGGGACTGAATACACTTTTGTTGGAGGCATTTCATTCAAACAGATGTTTCCTAGTATCAAGAGCCAAAAGTTTTTTCTTCCCGTCTGAAAAGGGGTCTGCTCTTAAAGAAGAAGAATTTGTGCCACTTGGGAGCATATGTTTTCCATAAAGAGTAAACTGCCTTTCAAAAGAGAATTGTTGCTCAGGATTGCAAACAGGAAGTCACAAAAATTGTCTGTCTTGGCAAAACTAGCAGAAATTTCTCAAATTGTATTTGCTTTCCTTCTGAAAAGGGGTCTATTCTAAAAGGAAAGAATTTGCACCACTTGGGAGCAAATTCTTCCCTTTAGACCAATTTTCTGAAGGGACTTGGTGTGTAGAAATGCAAAGAGAAAGTCACAAAAGTTGCCTCCCTTGTTGTATCCAGTCCCTTTTATGACAGAGACTTTTAACACTAAGCATTCTGGGTAAAATTTTTGGCAGATGACATTTTGAAATATTTTTCTTACCATCCTGCTTTGAAAAAGTGGGGTTATACTGGATTTGCCAGGTCCTTGCATGACTCTGTGATTCCATGACTGCAAAATTAAAATGCATTTTGCTTAATAACTTTTATGTTTGTGGTCCTACATCAATGACACTTATACTACACTTGGTCTCAAAGGTAAGTAAGGTGTAGTCGCAGAATAGTGGCCAAGGGTCCATAACTCTTGAGTCGTGTCCCTTGGTAGGTTTTCCAAATTTAAAATGCATTTTGCTTAATAACATTTATGTTTGTAGTCCTACTTCAGTGAACCTTATTCCACACTTGGTAAGGAAGGTGAAGTGGCAGAATGATGGCCAAGGGCCCATAACTTTTGAGTTATGTCCCTTGATAGGTTTTCAAATTTTGCCATTCTTGAAAATTTTGGTAACAGATTTCTCAGAAACTATCAAAGCTAGAAAGCTGAAAGTTTGTATTAACATGGACATGACTGGATGCATCTTGTATACTGGAATAGGGGCCAAGGGTCTATAATTTGTGGGAGTTATGTCCCTTGGTAGGTTTTCAAAAAATTAAAATGCATTTTGCTCAATTACTTTTATGCTTGTGGTCCTACTTCGATGAAACTTATACCACACTTTGTTTCTAAGGTAAGGAAGGTGCAGTGACAGAATAGTAGCCAAGGACCTATAACTCTTGGTTATGTCCCTTGGTAGGTTTTCAATTTTCGTAACAGATTCATCCCATCTTTCTCTCCAATTTTTAAACATCAGAATTTTTCAACACACTTGTGTCTTTCTCCTCTGATGGCACTGTAGTGGGGCTATAGCCAGATCCCCTGACAGCTCTAGTTTTTCCCAGAAAACAGGATTTAATATTTCTTGCAAATTGTCTCCATTGAGACAATTTGCATGAAATGTCAAATCTTGTCTTCTGGGAAAAATAAGAAAAATAAAAGAAAATAATTTGCATGAAATATCAAATCCTGTTATCTGGAAAGAATAAGAAAAATCAATGGAGACTATTTGTATGAAATGTCAAATCCTGTTTTCTGGGAAAAATAAGAAAAATATTTCAAAATGGCATCTACTGAATTAGCCCATAGAGGGTGGAGGTTAAAAAGCAATTATTTTCACCCAATTATGTCTACACATGTCGTCCCTTGTTTCTGGCTGTATATTGTTCATCCATTGCCTATTTATATTTTTCTGTACTTCATTTTATTTTCTCCACATTCATGCTTGTGTTAATTGATAACGAACAAATCTTTTTTTTTTTTTTTTTTTTTTTTTTTTTCATATTGGTTCATGTTTGCCTTGAAGGCTTGATGTAATTTTCCTAATTGTTCAGATATGGTGTGCTGGAATTTGAAAAAAGATTATTATGTCTGAAGCATCCGGGTGGCCGAGTAGTTGATGCTTCCGAATTCTGATGGCCTGCTCATATTGGAATGACTACAGATAAGATGAGTATAAAAAAAAAATTATATATGTATGTTCTCTTATTTCTTCATTAATACATGGTGTGGGTACTCAATAAAAGTGCCTCATTGACGCACTTCTAAATAGTATCCTTAACATATTTTTTTTCTGGATATACATGAAAACAAGTTTTAGGTACTCATTAGAAATGCCTCATTGAGGCACTTACTGGCCTCGGTGGCTCATATGGATCTTCTTCCAACTGCTGATCAGGAGGTTGCAGGTTCAATCCTTGCCAGGTCAACAACCTTCTTTCGTAGAGATTTGATCATGAAACATTTTCTGTGGTCATTCTCTCCCTTACGCTGATTCAAGAAGGGCACTTGTCAGTTTCTGGCGAAAGAATGTGCACAATACCGGTTAACCTCTTAGAGGACTAAGCCTGCCCAGTAAAAGTGTGGTTAGGTAAACTGACCACACTTGACATGACTTCACTGGGTCAGTTGGGCTGTAAAACCTCAAAACAACACAACACAACACTTGTCAGTTTCTGGCAAAAGAATGTGCACAATCTTGGTTAACCGCTTAGAGGACTAAGCCTGCCAAGTAAAAATGTGGTTAGGTAAACTGACCCCGCTAGACATGACCCCATTGGGCTGACTGGCCATAAAACCTCAACACAAACAAACATCAAGGCACTTCTAATGAGTACCCACAATGTATGTTTTTGTGGATTTGCATGAAAACATGTTGTAAGTTCTCATCAGAAGTGCCTCGAGGCACTTCTGATGAGAACTCACAACATGTTTTTATGCATCTCCACTAAAACATACATTGTGGGTACTCATTGTGGATAGTCAGTAAGGCACTTCTAATGAGAACCCACAACATGTTTTTATGCATCTCAACAAAGACATACATTTTGAGTACTGGTGGGTACTCAGTGAGGCACTTCTAATGAGTACCAACAACCTGTTTACATCTCCATGAAAACAAACATTGTGTGTACTCATTGTGGCTACTCAGTGAGGCACTTCTAGTGAGTACCTACAACATGTTTTTATGCAGCTCCACAAAAACAAACATTGTGTGTACTCATTGTGGATACTCACCGAGGCACTTCTAATAAGAACTCACAGCATGTTTTTATGCAGCTCCACAAAAACAAACATTGTGGGTATTCATTGGGGATACTCACCGAGGCACTTCTAATGAGTACCTACAGCATGTTTTTATGCAGCTCCACTAAAATAAACATTGTGGATATTCATTGGGGATACTCACTGAGGCACTTCTAATGAGAACTCACAGCATGTTTTTATGCAGCTCCACGAAAACATACATTGTGGGTACTCATTGTGGATACTCAGTGGGGCACTTCTAATGAGAACCCACATGTTTTTATGCATCTCCATGAAAACATACATTGTGAGTACTCATTGTGGATAGTCAGTAAGGCACTTCTAATGAGAACCTACAGCATGTTTTTATGCATCTCCATGAAAACATACATTGTGAGTACTCATTGTGGATAGTCAGTAAGGCACTTCTAATGAGAACCTACAGCATGTTTTTATGTATCTCCATGAAAACATACATTGTGAGTACTCATTGTGGATAGTCAGTAAGGCACTTCTAATGAGAACTCACAGCATGTTTTTGTGCATCTCCATGAAAACATACATTGTGAGTACTCATTGTGGATAGTCAGTAAGGCACTTCTAATGAGAACTCACAGCATGTTTTTATGCATCTCGATGAAAACATACATTGTGAGTACTCATTGTGGATAGTCAGTAAGGCACTTCTAATGAGAACCTACAGCATGTTTTTATGCATCTCCATGAAAACATACATTGTGAGTACTCATTGTGGATAGTCAGTAAGGCACTTCTAATGAGAACCTACAGCATGTTTTTATGCATCTCCATGAAAACATACATTGTGAGTTCTCATTGTGGATAGTCAGTAAGGCACTTCTAATGAGAACCTACAACATGTTTTTATGTATCTCCATGAAAACATACATTGTGGGTACTGATGAATACTTGGTGAGGCACTTCTGATGAGTACCCACAACATATTTTTATGCATCTCCACAAAAACAAACATTGTGGGTACTCATTGTGGCTACTCACTGAGGCACTTCTAATGAGAACCTACAACATGTTTTTATGCATCTCCACGAAAACATACATTGTGGGTACTCATTGTGGATACTCACTGAGGCACTTCTAATGAGAACCCACAACATGTTCCTATGTATCTCCATGAAAACATACATTGTGGGTACTGGTGGATACTCGGTGAGGCACTTCTGATGAGCACCTACAACATATTATGAACACTCCTCTTATCTGGAGTTATAATCAAAAGCCTAGACCACTTTCATCAGGGCTATTCACCACCTTTTGGCTATTCATCAGAGGTGGTCGGCTGAGGCAAAGGTGTCGTGTATCTTACGTCACCAGGGCGTCCAACTGATATTGGCTTACAGTTGGGCAAGGCCTGCTATCCTTGACGCAGGTATGGGTTGAGGGGGAATGTTTTTATTTCTTCTGTTTCTTCGCTTTCATTCCTGTTAATCTTTCTTCTCTGTCCCTCTCTTTCATCTCTTCTACTATCTTTATCTCTTTTCTCCCTTTCTCTGGGAGACGACACAAAATGACCCACAAGGGTTGACATGTCGTTAAACCCCAACACAATCAATCAATCAATTGACTTTTCACCACTTTTGGGCTTTCACCACTTTTTGGCTTTCACCACTTTTTGGCTTTCATCACTTTTTGGCTAATCACTACTTACTGTGTTCCACATCTACTGTGTTGATCCTAAATACACCCAACAAAATAATTTAATTAGTTCAGTATTTTCCATATATGCAAACTTTGACCGAGTCTATGGGCAGAACCACAACCCGTATTGAAATATTGTTGGTTGTTTCTTAAATTGGGACCCAGAAAGGAATGTTTCCAACTAAAAAATTTTGAAATGGAAATTTTCATTTTAAAATTTGTAAAAAATGCTACTTTTTACCCCAAAATGGAAAATTGACATTTGAACATGATAGGTAATGTGTTGACTTCAAAGTGCGAATAAGTCAGAGAAAGCTTCAATTTCAATAAAAAAAAACTCACATTTTCCTACAGGTACCCTCTATAGAATATTCACGGTCTATGGAGAATCACCTGGCAATTTTAGTAGGGTTGACCTCTTTTTCTGGCCATATCTATGTGTCTTTTACCCCTAAGAAAGTGGAATTTGCAAGATTGGGGTAAATAATTGTTTTGACTAAAAATAGAAAATGTCAGATATCCTTAAAAAAAACCCATCATTTTGGGGTAAAAAGTCATTTTTTAGAAATTCCCATTTTTCTCAGAATCTTCTAGGCTGACAATGTTTTCGCCATTAACACTTTGGTAGCTGAACAGATTGCTAACATGTTGAGCTTATTGAAATGGGTTTGCAAATAAGCAGTTTTGCCCACAGAATAATTTTAACAACTGACAGGTAGCATTTGAATGTTAATCAAAGGGAAACTAAAACTGGTGACCCTCTAATTATTTTGTTGCATATATGCCGACAGACATGTAGATTAAGATCAAGTTGTTAAGCTAACATGGGTTTTGCTTTGAATGCCAACATCTATGTAATAAAGAGGTTGTGGTGTATATATTTAACGCTTAGTATGCTGGGTTAATATTTCAGTGGTCAACCTTTTCAAGTATTTCTTGTATTTTTTCACAAAAAAAGGAAAGATTGACATTTCATGCGAATTGTAAGACACATGCGAATTGTAAGACAATTTGCATGACATCACAAAAACATGCCTATATAATTTTGACCCCTTTTAACCCCATTTTTACCCAGTAAAACTGGGGTTTACAGGGGTATACATTATTATACCCCCGACATACGAAGTATGTGGGGGTATATAGTTTTCGCTTTTCCGTTCGTCCGTTTGTTCGTTCGTACGTACGTTCGTTCGTTCGTTGGTCTTTCCGTCACAGGGTCAAAGTTTTTGCGTTAAAGTTTATAAGACCTCATATTTTGAAGACCCTTTGATGGATTTTGTTCATATATGGCATGATGGTAGATATAGGTCTAAAGTTTTTATCAGCACCATCCCCACCCCGGGGTGACCTTGGGAACAAGGTCACGGACTTTGAATTTTTGTAAAAAAGTCACAGGGTCAAAGTTTTAGTGTTAAAGTTTATAAGACCTCATATTTTGAAGACCCTTTGATGGATTTCATTCATATATGGCATGTTGGTAGATATAGGTCTAAAGTTTTTATCAGCACCATTCCCACCCCGAGGGTGACCTTGGGAACAAGGTCACGGACTTAGAATTTTAGTAAAAAAAGTCGAAGTTTTTTGTGTTTAAGTTTATATAGCTATATCATCAAGACCCTTCAGGAATTTCATTTATATTTGACATGTTGGTAGATGTCGGCCTAGCATCTTACTCCGCATGATCCCCACCCTGGATGTGACCGAGGTCAAGGTCACGAACTTAGAATTTTCATATAAAAGTAAAAATATTTGCGTTTAAGTTTATATTGCCATATCATCAAGACCTTTTATTAAATTTCATTATCCCCTAACTGAAAGGTTGAGCTGATATAGCTATCAGCAAGGAATCTGTTCGTCTGTCCGTCAGTCCGTTGAAGTATTATTCGTTCATACTTTTTTTTTTTGTCTTAGGGTCAAAGTTTTTGCGTTAAATGTTATAAGAACTCATATTTTGAAGACCCTTTGATGGTTTTCATTCATATTTGGCATGATGGTATATATAGGTCTTAGGTTTTTATCAGCACCATCCCCTCCCTTGGGGTGACCTTAGGGTCAAGGTCACAGACTTAGAATTTTCATAAAAAAGTCAAAGTTTTTTGTGTTTAAGTTTATATAGCTGTATCATCAAGACCTTGAGGAATTTCATTTATATTTTACATGTTGGTAGATATCGGCCTAGCGTCTTACTCCGCATGATCCCCACCCCGGGTGTGACCGAGTTCAAGGTCACGAACTTAGAATTTTCATATAAAAGTAAAAAATTTTGCGTTTAAGTTTATATAGCCATATCATCAAGATCTTTTATCAAATTTCATTATCCCTTAACTGAAAGGTTGAGCGGATATAGCTATCAGAAAGAAATCTTTTTGTCTGTCCGTCCGTCCTTTGAAACATTATTTGTTCATACATTGTTCATATTTTGAAGACCTTTTGATGGAATTCATTCATATTTGGCATGATGGTAGATATAGGTCTAAAGTTTTTATTAGCACCATCCCCACCCCAGGGGTGACCTTGGTGTCAAGGTCATAGACTTAGAATTTTCATAAAAAAGTCAAAGTTTTTTGTGTTTAAGTTTATATAGCTATACCATCAAGAACCTTTGAGGAATTTCATTTATATTTGACATGTTGGTAGATATAGGGTATGACCTTCAGGTCAAGGTCACAGACTTAGAAATTTCATATAAAAGTAAAAAAAAAATTGCATCTAAGTTTATATAGCTATACCATCAAGACCTTTTGTTGAATTTTATTATCCTCCTACAGAGAGGTTTAGGGGATATAGCTATC
Organism: Anodontia alba; assembly: GCA_964016985.1. Taxonomy (NCBI): domain Eukaryota; kingdom Metazoa; phylum Mollusca; class Bivalvia; order Lucinida; family Lucinidae; genus Anodontia; species Anodontia alba. Next base: position 33,191,995 of record OZ024838.1, read on the forward strand.
AGCATGGAATTCATCCATCCTACCATCTCCAGAGTCAAAGCTACATATTTTGTGCTCGTTAAAAACTGGCGGTAGTGCTCTTCGGGGGTATACGTGCCCCACTGGGCACTTTGTCTAGTTTTTCTTATTTCTGCTCAAAAACATAGATTGTGGGTACTTGTTAGAACTGCCTCGCCAAGGCAGTTCTAACGAGTACCCACAATCTATGTTTTGAGCAGATATATGAAGAAATATCAGAGTTTTTTTATATGAAAATTTTCAGTTTTTGGACTTGAAATTTTCTATTAATTTGAATAGGCATGTTCTCGTAATGACATTTCAAACCCTGTTTTTTTTTTTGGAAAAAATAATATCACCAGTTTGTCTACTAAGCTGCCCAAAGGTTAAAGGCTCCATATTCTTCAAAAATAGACATTTTATTATCCAAGAAAGATTTAATAAATTGAAATATGGTATGAATACGATCATAAAATGTGACGTCTGACAGCCTGTAGAATTTCAGTTAGTCTCTTTTTCTTGAAATAAAATGATTTTTTATCGTATCTCTGAATTAATGTTTCCAACATTAATTCAGAAATACGATAAAAAATCATTTCATTTTTGATCCAGTTCAAAACTAAGAGACTAACTGAAATTTTAGAGGTTGTCAGATGCTACATTTCATCATTGTATTAATAATACATGTATATATCAATTTATTAAACCTTTCTTGGATAAAAATTGTGTTTTTTGAGGAATATGGAGCCTTTAAAAAACAATCAAAAACATATGAATTCTTTTTTTCGTAAATGCTGTATATTGCTTGCTTTTGTATGCCTGTGTACAGCTTTCATTTATATATTTTGAACTGGTTTTGACAAAAGAGACTGGCTGCCTTTTCAAGGGAGCTAACTCTGACAAAATTGTTTTATCTCCCTGCTGAAAAGCGGTCTACTCCAAAGGGAAAGAATTTGCTCCCATAGGGAGCAAATGCTTTCCTTTTAGAGTAGGCCCTTTTTCAGAAGGGGCTTGGTGTGCAGGAAAGCAAACAGGAAGTCACAAAAGTTATCTTCCTTGTACAAAATGGTATAAAATATATTGGATACACCCAGTCCTCTTAAAAGCATACAAAGTATGTTGTGAAATGATGTGCAATTCGAGGAAAGGGCTCTTATATGATGTCATGAGGACAGCAAAGTGCCAGATCCCCCACCCCTACCTAGTAGCACATATGCACAGTCTGATCAGGACCTTCTCCATTTTGTTAGGCCATGACAAAATGCGTCTTTGGGCATATTTTTGTTTTTGTTTAGATTTTATGGCTCAGTCAACCCAGTGGTGTCATGTAGAGCCCGGTCAATTTACCTAACCAAATGTTTACTGGGCAGGCTTAGTCCTCTTAGCAGTTATCCAGTATTGTGCACATTCTTTCATCAGAAACAGAAAACTGCCCTTCTTGAATCAGCAGGAGAGAGAGAATGACCACACAAAACAAAAATATATTTCATGATCAGTCTCCAGGAAAGAATGTTGGCGGCCCGGCGGGGGTCAAACATGCAACCTCCTGATCACCAGTCGGACGGGTATCCAACTGAGCCACCGAGGCCGCCCTTGGGGCATAATTATGCTTAAAGCAAAGGTCAGATCAGCCTGCAAATCCAGTCAGGGCCTTCACTGTCACAAGCAGAATCATTGAATACTATATAAAGTTTCCATCAAGAGCTAATGCCCGGATGATACTTTGCTCATGTGCGGGTGATGATAACCCTTAAAGTGCCAATCACAATGCAGCAAACAATTTTTTTTATTTTTTTTTATTTATTTTTTTTTATTTTTCAGAGAAAACAAGTCATGACATTTTATGTGAATCGTCTGCTTGGCAGACGATTCACATGAAATATCAAGACTTGTTTTCTCTGAAAAATAAAAAAAAAAAAAAAAAAAAAGAACAAAAACTTGAATGTCGTCTGCTACCAATTTTGCTTGGCACTTTAAGGGTTAATCGGCACATTTTGCACATTATGCTCAAAGACGCTTTTTCACTTGATGCAGACTCTATAATCCACAATATTCATTATACCGTATTGGATCTAATTACCACACATACCCCTATAAGCACACTGTCAAGGATTTCATAGTCTTCAGATTACAGCCATGTATCTGATCTGGGTCTGCGCTGTTTTTCAGGCATGTCCAGTTGAATACTTAGGGTAACTGATATGACACTGTTCCTCAGTGTAAAAGAGCTTGGCTCATTGGCACTGTCAGTAGCAGTTCGCAGTGTCGAATCCCATCTCTGCCACAAAACTTTTGTAGAGATTGAAGAGCTGATATTGTAGAGTTGAAATCATAGAGATGATTTTCATAGAGATCTTAGAGATGAAATCATTTCTATGGTCATTCTCCTTTTGCTGTTTCAAGAAGGGCCGTTGTCAGTTACTGGCAAAAGTACGTGCACAAAGTACGGGTAAACCACTTAGAGAACTAAGCCTGCCCAGGAAAAGTGTGAGTGGGTTAACTGCCAGCTTGAGATGTCCTTAACAGTATTGACCGGGCCATAAAACAAACACAATGTAAATGAATAGACCGATCTGGGCCTTCCTTGATAAAATATGGTGTAATGGTTCTTTCCTTACATTGGACATCAAATATAAAATTAGCCAGCGCATGACAAATTCTACAATAATACCTGTGTGACCAGCAAAGACTCAGATCAGCCTGTACGTACACCCAGTATGGCAAGGGTTCTTGGGCAAGGGTTCTTGTTAATTCCTCTTTGAACAGCCTGGAGGCTGTCAAAGGCACATGCTATCAGCAAAGACTGATCAGTCTGAGTCTTTGCTGGTCTCAAAAGTCTTGTAGATTTTGTCATGCACTGGCTCAAATATAAGTAGATCTTGAGACAGAGTTACTTTGTAAATACTAGTGTTTAAAATAATACATGTAGAAGTTACCTTTTGTAAATAGTCATCCATTCGTGTTACAAAAAAGGGTTAAAGCTGACGTTGTTATGTTTGATTTTATAAGCAATATAGTGTTAAATATATATTTATCAAGTTTTTGTCGTTTTTGAAGATTTTTGTATCAAGCATATAAATTAAATTCATAGCTCCAGGTAAAGTGCTTTTTCAATCAAAAAGTAATGATATTTTTCTTATTTCTCCATGAAAACGTATGCTGTGGTGCTCATTAGAAGCGCCTCAGTGAGGCGCTTCTAATGAGTACCCACAACATATGTTTATATGGAGAAATAAGAAAATTATTATGTGGAGCTGTGACCTGTTATGTGGCGTGAAAAATTGGTGTTTAAAGTATATTACAATAAGTGTTTGGACAGATTGTTTGGACAGATTGGTCTGAGTAAATAGAATAGATGCTGATCAGATATTTTGAAGCATTTTGATCAGGGTCTTTGCTCTTTGACTCATTCAGCAGTTTTAGACACCTCAGAAGTCAGTAAAATGGATTTGTTTTAGGAAAAGTTCGGTATTTTTTAATGCTTTTCAGTGAAATATAGAGATTTCTCAGTGAAATCGAAACCGATAATTTCACTGTTTCAAACAATTAAATTAAGACTTTAAGATTTTCACAGTTTGTGACTACTTTTTTTCATGAAATGGAATTCCCCATATATTCTGGGTCAAAAACATTGCCAAAAGGTTTAAGACGTAGTATACTTGTCTGAAATTATGTGGAGAGGTTAATGTTCTGCATTAGAACCGCTGACGTCATATTGCGCTGACATAACTTTTTGTGCACGCGACGTAAGGCAGACTGTTACCTACTGCGGCATTTTCTCTGTGTCCATTATTTTGAGTTGTATTGCTTTAAAATTTATTTTGTCTCATTTTCTAGGTATAAAACTGTTTGTTTGTTTTTTTTGTTGTTTTTTTTTTGCCCAGTATTATATTATGCCCCTGAACAAGGCCAAATTGACAGGAAATGACGAGGAAAAAAGTTAATTTCCGGACGTATGTCGATGAGTAGGTAGAAGTTTAATTATTGTGAGAAACAGAAAATTTGATTTTCTCAAAAAATTTGAATTTAATTTCACTCAAAAGCACCGTAACATATTTTCACTCGTGGCTATCGCCACTCGTCACAATACTACATTTGGTGTTCATTCGGTGAAGCAAAATTCGATCTTACACTGAAAAATTCAGATACTCTCTATGTAATTGTGTTGTCCAGGTATTTTAAGTAAATAGAGAATGCATATGTGAATAGAGTGGGTGGAATGGTATACATGTATGTACAGCCAATGGAAGTACCATATTTACCCTAAGTATTAAGACATCTTAACTCCTTACCATACTTGTCCTAAAATTTAAAACCTGTCTAAAAATAGTGCTGGATGAGTGGCAAAGAGTGTAGACCCTGATCCGACGCCACATTCTGCTGCATCTGATCTGGGTCTGCACTGTTTGCTCAGGCCTGTCTGTCCCAATATTTAGCGTTATTACGGAATGCATACAGTATATGAATAGTGAGGGTGGAATGGTATATGATGTGGTCATTGAACATAATTATTTGCCATGTTATGATGTTGTTCATATTGCTGCATTTTTTTTCTGAAAAAAAAATAAAATAAATAAATTCTGCACATTACCTCGTAGAAATAAAGTTCACAGTCAGCCAGCACATGGCAAAACCTACAATAAGACGTGTGACCAGGAAAGACTCAGATCAACCTGTATGACAAGGGTTCTTGTTTATCCCTCTTTGGATAGCCTGGAGGCTGTAAAAGGCACATGAAATCAGCAAAGACTCTGATCTGATTGCATGGATGCTTAGGCTGATCTGCACCTTTGCTGGTTGCACAAGTCTTGTAGGTTTGTCCTTGCTAGCTTAAATGTAATATACAAATAAATTTACTGATTTTTTGCCCTTTTAGTAATGGAGCTGTCACTATTTGAAATGAGCATAAATTCTCAAAATCGATTTCTGTTGACGTTAATGATGATGTCGCTGGAAAAGAAATTAGAAATTTAAGTTTTGCTTTGATTTCAAAACAGTTCTGCATGGAAAGTAAATTGTTTACAGAATTCTTTAAATTTTTTATCACCTTTAACAATTTTTCATTCTTCAGTATATTTTTCATTGCTGTAGCTTAATTTATTCCAGTGTTGGTGTTTTTACAAAAAATATTGTAATACAATGTACAGTGATTTAAATGGGCTGCGCCATGCAAAAACGTTGTCTTTGGGCATATGCGGACAACGAAGGCCCAGATCAGACTGCGCATTTGCGCAGTCTGATCAGGGCCTTTGCTGTCTGCTAACAGAATCATTGGACACTATAGAATGTATCAATGGAGAGCAAATTCCCGGATGAGACTTTGCGCATATGTGGGAAGAATCTGTATCTATGCATTTTGCCCATGCTCAAAAATGCATTTTCGCTTAGCGCGGCAAATGGTCATGTCAAAAGTGGCAAAGTGGCAAATAATTATATCCACTGGCTTTCTGTGTAGCCTTTATAGTTCTAGATAAGAATTTATTTTTTTTCCAACCATAAAAGTATTGATATTTTTCCTATTTTTTTTTCCATGAAAAATATTTGTGGTACTCATTAGTGGGAGTGGCTCAGCGTATGTATTTCCTAAGCTTGTATTCTTTTACAGTGTTGAGCACAGAGGTTTACAGTAGACTCTAAATGTCTGTGTCTTAGAAGGACTGTCTACACCTGTAAGGTGTTACACCCACGTCAAATTTTCAGCCAATGAGATTACTTGATCCAGGCAGTGTCTTAAGGGGACTGGATACATCTGTAAGCTGTCACACCCACTTCTAATTTTCAGCCAGTGAGATTACTTAATCCAGGCAGTGTCTAAATGGGACTGGATACACTTTGTAGATGCAATTTTCACTTCTAATTTTTAGCCAGTCAGATTGCTTGATCCAGGTTGTTTATACAAATTCATATTCTGAATGACAAATAGTGTAATTCCAGATTAGTTAGCTTCTCGAGAAGCCAGCTGATCTGAATCTACACTGTTAGCAAAGGTGGGGCTTATCTGGGTTCAGAAAGGGGATAATTTTTTTAACTTTTCAGCCATTTTTAAAAGGGGAATATCTTTTGTGACTATTAGTTTGCTTCTCCTGCACATGAAGCCCCTTCTGATAAAGAAATCTATCTTAAACCACGCCCACTTCTAATTTTCAGCCAATCAGATTACTTGATCGAAATTGTTGCTTTAAAGTCACATACTTAATGGCAAACAGTGCAGATCCAGATCAGTTGGCTTCTTCAGAAGCCAACTGATCTGGATCTACACTGTTTGCAAAGGCAGGATATATCCGGGTTCAGCAGGACAAGGGTTAATGTCCCAATCGTGAGAATGTCTGTTAGTCATATGTCCGTCCATATTTGGTTTCTGGATGATAACATGAGTAAACTTCAATGGATTTTCACCAAACTTGGTATGTGCATTGATATTGTGGAGATCTGGCTTGGGATTGCTAATGGGTAAATTTAGTGAAATTTTGAAGGAGTTATCTGCCCGAGACACACCCATATTTACATTTCGGGACGATAACTTGAGTAAATGTCAAGGGATTTTAACCAAACTTGGTACATGCATTCATATTAAGGAGATCTGGTTTGGGATTGCTAATGGGCAAATTTCGTCAATTTTTGCCAAGAGTTATCTTTGGCGGGTTATTATCGTTTTACATTTTTATTACAGAGTTGCCTCCCTTGAAGGTTTATCAGTTCCTGTTGAAATTAGTCTTGCATAAAAATGATTCACATATTGGCCAGGCGAAGTGAAAATATCTTTTAACATATGCAGTCAGTGCAGCCCCAGATCAGGGTGCACATCTGCTCAGCCTGATTAGGACCTTGTTGTCTGTGTACTGTAGCAATTTGATCAAATCAACCCCCCCCCCCCCCCCCACCTCTCCCCCACCTCAGAAATTGTGGTGCCCACAAAATGATCCTTGATCTGCCCTTGGGCCAAGGTAAAATGGGTGCTGGGTATGACATATTGTGGATTTCATATTGTTTGTGACTGCTTTTGCAAGCAGGAGCAACAAGGATCACTTTCTGTTGTCGTCGTTGGTGTTGGTGTCGTTGTTGGCATCAGCAATGTCAACCCTTGTCATGCTGAATAAATTGAGATGCCACACCCACTTCTAATTTCCAGCCAATCAGATTACTTAATCTGGGTTTTTATAGAAATTTAATGACAGACAGTGCAGATCCAGATCAGAAGCCTGATCTGGATCTACACTGTTTGCTAAGACAGGGCATGTCATGTTCAGCAAGAGATGGGTTAAGTCTATGTATTTAACTCATTTCTCAAACACTAAGACTTGTAGGTTAATGAAACTTTTTTACACACATCCACCATGATGCACGCTGCCCACTGCCATTGATTGTTACTGACCTTGACATATTTTAGCTGGCCTCGGTGGCTCAGTTGGATGCGCAGTCTGACTGGAGACCAGGAGGTTACGGGTTCATGCCCCGCCGAGGTCGGCAACATTCTTTCGTGGAGATTGATCGTGAAATATTTTCTACGGTCATTCTCTCCCTTCCGCTGATTCAAGAAGGGCAGTTGTCAGTTTCTGGCGAAAGAATTTGCACAATACTGGTTAACCTCTTAGAGGACTAAGCCTGCCTAGTAAACGTGTGGTTAGGTAAACTGACAGCGCTCGACATGACCCCATTGGGTTGACTGAGCCGTAAAACCTCAATACAAACAAATTGACCTATTTTTCATGCTTGGGCAGTTGGCTGAACAATGTTTAGTCTGTGCATTTAGCTTCATTTCTCGAACACCAGCAGCAGTCGTGACTTAGCCAGTTTGACAAATTTCTTGTTATTCTGTGAACTTATCTGTGGGTTGTACTTTTTCATATTGATACATTGATAATTTATTTCACATTATTTGGATGAGTTTTTTTTTTTTGTTTGATTTTTACCCATTTTAGTCTGGAGACCCCACAGAAGGGTAATTGGCAAACTGTGCAGACCCAGATCAGATGCTGCAGAATGCGGCATCTGATCAGGGTCTCCACTGTACACAAATACATGTAGTTTAGCCTTAGCCATTTTTCTTTAGGAATATCTGAATCACATAGCCTCGACATACCTAAAATTGATATCAGTATCTGGCAAAAGAAGTACTGGGTAACTGTGGGTGAAGCATCAAACTCCAAAACAAACACAAACCTAAAATTGAAATTTGACTCCTCCAATATAAGCGGGTGGATGGGAGTTATTCAGTCTAAAATGGGCTAAGAGGTCACTAACAACAGAATGGCTAAGCTGCTGCTATTGCCATTGTATTAGCCCAAAAATTATTTATCTTTTTTGTTTCTCCACAAAAACACATTGAGATTTGCACATATTGGTCGCTCATTGGCATATGAATTACTTTGCCCCCTTTTTAGCTTGCCTGAACAACATTCATGGAGAGCTGTTGTACTACCCTTGGCATTGGCGGCAGCGTTGGCACCGGCGTTGGTGTTGGCATCCACAAATGTTAAAGATTTCATCAAAGGTTTAAAACAGATTTTTTATTAACATGCAGGTACGGAGGCAACATCCACATCAGTGGGCCCCCTTCTAGTTAGCTGGCTTGCTGCATGTATGGCAGATCTCACACCAGATCTCTAGGTATGTCTGTCATGAGGGTCGATAGCCAAGAGCTACCACTCTCTGCAATCTCTGTCTGTCAGCTGCTTCCATGTCATCTTTGGCCTTCCAGGCCCACGCTTTCCATCAACCTGTAGATCAAAGGCTGTCTTGACTGCACCATTGGAGCATTCCACATGTGCATACCAGCGGAGCCTTCTCCCTTAAGACCTCATCCTAACCTTATCACCGATTTGATTCATCTTTGGGATGATTATACATAGTGGTTCAAAATTTTGCGCAATACCATCCCCACCATCCTAGATCATATGATGGTCATAGACTTAGAATTTTCTTGTTAAAATTTTTTATCAAAGTTTTTAGGACCTTATTATTTTTTTTTATTTGATTGACAAGGTCAAGTTCAGACGAGCTATCCTGTAAGGCGACAGGTCTTGTTATAAGATGGTTTATTATAAAACTGTTTAGGGTATAAGGCGGTTTAAAGGTGAAACCCTATAGCATTGTATCCCAGTAGATTATATAGAAAAATGACCATGTTGTATCCACATTCTTTTGTGGAGAGTGATCATGAAATATTTTCTACGGTCATTCTCTCCCTTCTGCTGATTCAAGAAGGGCAGTTGTCAGTTTCTGGCGAAAGAATGTGCACAATACCGCTTAGAGGACTAAGCCTGCCCAATAAACGTGTGGTTAGGTAAACTGACCGCGCTCGCCATGACCCCATTGGGTTGACTGGGCCGTAAAACCTCAAAGCAAACAATGTATCCAAACAAAAATGTATAGATTATATAGAAAAATGAGATTATATTGAAAATGACCATTTTACATCCAAACAAAAATGTATAGATGATATAGAAAAATGACCATTAACAAAACTAGATTATATAGAATAAATGACCATTAAATGCTTAGAGTGCATGTAAATAGAAAAATGATCAGTTAAACAAAACTGTATAGATTATATAGAAAAATGACCATATATGGTCATTTTTCTATATAATCTGTATAGTTTTGTTTAACTGTTCATTGACTGGCACAATCATGCCGGTCTCTTAAAATAGCTTTGGATTTTTACATATGGTAGACTATTTGATTAGCTCATTTAGGACTTTTTATATTTGCCGGGATGGTTGGTGTGTGACGATCCTGGCAAATATAAAAAATCTTATAACAATCTGTGTTACAAACAGATTAATGTCTTTCATTTTCATTTCATTCAAGAAATTTCATAAAGCTTAATAAAAGCAAACATTAAAGAATCACATTGTTGTTCTTTTTTACCTGTTACATTGAAATTTTACTAAACTTTAGTATACCCGTGTCCCATATCTCTATGTAAACGTAAACAAAATTTGCGCTGGTACTTAGACATTTAAGTCTAAATAGTTTGTCTTGTTTATCTATATAATCTATACAGTTTCATTGAAATGGTCAGTTTTCTCTATAATCTATACAGTTTTGTTTAAAAGGTCATTTTTCTATACAGTTTTGTTTGGGATATTACATGGTTGTTTAGCTAACATGTTTTTTTTGCATTGGATCCCACCAATAGTGCTGTAAAGAAGATGTGGTGTGTGTATTTAATCAACCCATGCAGTTTTCAGAGAATCTTTTTGCAACTTTGCATATTTCTGATTCGATAAACATGTGCGCGTGGCTTTTGATGGTCAAAAGATATAATGACCCAAACAGTACAGACCCAGATTAGATACCACATTCTGTGGTATCTGATAAGGGTCTACACGTAGCATTAAGTACAGGAATTTTTATAAAATATAGCAATAATAAAAACAAACCAAATATCCTGGTAGTGGAAATAGACTGGTCCAAAAAGTTGTGGTAAGAGAGTCCACTCAACATAAATTGGTTAAAAAAAGTCCTGGGTAGAACTAGAACTGTATTGGTTGTTATTATTATTATATTGATCCTAAGTATATTTGGACGCCTCAGCTTCGTACCATGTTCTAGAATTTGAATAAGTCCATTCAACTACTTGTTGACATGTCAAAAAAATCAGCTGGATGCATGGCACTAATGATGGCATTATTTCTCTGCTAATAAATATAAAAATGCCAACAGTTGTTGGCATTTTCTTATTTATTAGCAGAGAAATTTTCATGCTCAGCCGAGTTGCGCATGAAAAAAGTTTTATAACCTCGGGGCCTGGTCACTGTGATGTTGTCTTAACCTTTACCACTAACTGGCAAATTCAGCAGACGACAAATTGATATTTTTTTTTTTTTTTTTTTCGAGAAAGCAGGTATTGACATTTCATGCAAATTGTCTCCATTGGAGACAATTTGCATGAAATGTCAAAATCTATTTTCTAAGAAAAAAGAAAAAAAATAATATGTTGTCAGCTTAAAATTTTACCTAGCATAGTGAGGTTAAATTAGATAAGATTTTGGTCTCTGAAATGCTCATAGCAATATTTCAGTCATTTTTGAAATGGTCGTGAGGTTATTAATCTTGGAAGGGTGCTGTAAAATAACCCTTGTCATGCTGAATAAATTAAGATGCCACACCCACTTCTAATTTCCAGCCAATCAGATTACTTGATCCGGGTTTTTGATAGAAATTCACATATTTAATGACTAACAGTGCAGATCCAGATCAGTTGGCTTCTTCAGAAGCCAAATGATCTGGATCTACACTGTTTGCTAAGACAGGGCATGTTGTGTTCAGCAAGAGAAGGGATAAGGCCACTGTAGGAAAATGAGGTTTGCCCACAAGTAGGATTTAAACCAGCAAAACAAACATTAAACCCTTTTGTGCTATTATAAGCTGATCAAATTGACCTGTTGCTTTTGACCTTTTGATTATAATATTTATAAGTATATGCTTACCACATAAACAGATATTTCCTGTGGAAGTGTGTGAATATATGTCTCACGTGGAACACAGGATTTTCTGCATGTCATGTCTAAATTGTACAATGGACGCATCTTTGTGAGTATTAACCCTTAAAACGCCAAAGAAAACCTGCATCTGAAAATGTTGTCTGCTTATGTCGTCTGCTGAATATTCTTGCAAACTTTTCAAACCTAGTTTTGCATACAGGCAAACAGTGTGGACCCAGATCAGACTGCTCCTAGAGGAGCAGTCTGATCTGGGTCCACACTGTGTGCAAAAATGACTTAAAATCACAAGCAGATGAAAAGGCAGACGATAAATTGTTGTGATTGGCAGTTTAAGGTTAAATGTAAAGGTCAAAGTGTCATGTCAGTTTGGTGATCTATACCTGTTTGACTGTGTTTAAAATGTTTCTGTTTTCAATACGTTGTATTACATAGAGCAATTTTATATTTTTCTCTGTTAGTGTATCCTGTAGATTCTTGGTCTGGTTCCAGTCTGTCACTGATTTTATTTCTCTATCAAGAAATAACTGTTCATCAACAGGAAACCAGACTTCATCTGTTAGTTTTTTGGTCTGGTTCATGTTTGTTATATTTATTATTTTTTTGTCCATACAAGCAGTTATCAGTAGGGGACCAGACTGATCAGTTTATTGAGTTTGGTTCCCAACTGATGGATTAGTTTTATTTTTGTCCCCAAAATAATTGTTCTTTATTTTGGAACCAGACTGGTAGATTCTTCCCCTTGTTATAGTGATTATTATTATTATTATTATCAAGCATTGCAGTTGTTTTTTGCTGAACACTATAAATAAAGCTTGTTTTAAAGTTTAGTTTTTGTTATCCTGTTTCTTTAATGAACTTACTTGAACAAAATACCAATATCCTGCCAAGGGGAGTTAACCCTTAACACTTAGCACTCTTAGCACCAGATGAGCATAGTGTATAGCCAAGTCAAGTCAAGTTAACTTAAATTAATTTATTATATAAGTTACAGATAGATTGATTTTCAGTGGCTCAGAATGGTCTTCAGCCTATTGTGATATACACTTGCTTGCCCGCGCCTTCCAGTGTATGTTAGCTTCTAAAATTAGATATTGTACAACTATTTCATATCTTTCTGGGCAACAGTTGAAACTGTCAGCCCCAAGGTGCTGTCCACCACCTGATGAACTATTGCCCGAGGCAGAAGGCCGAGGGCGATAGTTCATCAAGTGGTCCACAACACCAAGGGGCTGATAGTTTTGAGTGTCAGCCAGCAAGGTATGATATAGATGGTTTATTACCCAACTTATATTTTAAAGGGACTGTTTTCTTTGATTGCTATGATCAATAAATACTGGCCGACCTCGGTGGCTCAGTTGGATACGCCGTCCGGCTGGAGACCAGGAGGTCGGCAACATACTTTCATGGAGATTGATCATGAAATATTTTCTACAGTCATTCTCTCCCTTCCGCTGATTCAAGAAGGGCAGTTGTCAGTTTCTGGCGAAAGAATGTGCACACTACTGGTTAACCGCTTAGAGGACTAAGCCTGCCCAGTAAACGTGTGGTTAGGTAAACTGACCAAGCTCGACATGACCCCATTGGGCCATAAAACCTCAACACAAACAAACAAAATCAATAAATACTGGTAACTAGTCCAAAATATGAGCCCAAGCAATAGTTCTCTGAGAACCAGTCCAATCTGGCTGCCTTTTGTCACAGGTGAAGTTGCTAGGTAACTCACATAGCCGGGACATAGTCCAAAATAAGAGCCCGGGTGATAGTTCTCTGAGAACCGGTTCAATCTGGCTGGCTTTTGTCACAAGTAAAAACGCGTTAGATAGTCAAAAATGTTTTATAGCTTGTCATTTAGTAGATTGGGTAATAAGAACTTTTAGTGATGTCCCCAGTAGTGACGCCAACGTCTATGCGCGCTTTTTGTGGCATCTGCTTGTAGCAGGGTGCGACATAGGCATTTTCCATCTGTCCATCTGTCTGTCAACATTTATGTTGAAGTTCGACATTTACTTAAAAGTTAGTATTCTAATCAACTACAAGACTAAACAACCATCAAACCTTGCAGGAAACATCTCCCTGACCTCCTGACTTTGCAACATAGGCATCCGCTTTTCCGTTTGTCTGTCCATTCGTCCTCCATCCGTCTGTCAACATTTATGTCGAAGTTCGACATTTATGTCAAAAATAGTATTCTAATTAACTACAAGACTAAACAGCCATCAAACCTTGCATGGAACATCTCCCTGACCTCTTGACTTTGCGCCATAGGCGTCCGCTTTTTCGTTCGTCCGTCAGTTCATCCGTCAATATTTATGTCGAAGTTCGACAGTTACATCGAAGTTTGTATTCTAATCAACTACAAGACTAAACATCTATCAAACTTTGCATGAAACATCACCCTGACCTCTGGACTTTGAGCTAAAGGCATCCGCTTTTCTGTTCGAATATCCGTTCATCCGTCTGACCGTCTGTCAACATTTATGTCGAAGTTTGACTTTTATGTCAAAGTCAGTATTCTAATCACCTACAAGACTAAAAAGCCATCAAACCATGAAACATCTCCCTGACGACTCACTTGGTAGGTACCTTGACCGTGACCTTGACCTATATTTAGTGCTGTAGTGACTTTGACACAATTTAGGTCGACATTCCAGATCTTATCAATCATAAGGCCTACAACCACCAAACCTTGTGTAGTGCTTCTTCTAGATGTAATTACTTGGCAGGTACCTTGACCTGGTGACCTTGACCTATATTTTGCCCTCCAGTGACTTTGAATCATTTTACATCGACGTTCAAAATCTCCTCAACTATAAGGCAAAACCTTGCATAGTGCTTTTCCTCAGTGTAACACCCTACAGGTACCTTGACCCGATGACCTTGACCTATTTTTCCTGCTCCAGTGACTTTTAAACATTTTACGTCAACGTTCCATATCTCCTCAACTATAAGGCCTACATCCACCAAACCTTGCATAGTGCTTCTTCTCAAATGTACTGACTCGGCAGGTACTTTGACCTGGTGACCTTGACCTATATATCACGCTGCAGTGACTTTGACTCATATTACGTCGACGTTCGATATCTCCTCAACTATTAAGGCCTACAACCACCAAACCTTGCATGGTGCTTCTCCTCAGTGTACGGACTGCAGGTACCTTGATATGGTGACCTTGACCTATATTTCGTTCTCCAGTGACTCACACATTTTACGTCAACGTTCGATATCTCAACTATAAGGCCTACAACCACCAAACCTTGCATAGTGCTTCTTCTGGATGTACTGACTCTGCCGATAACTTGACTTTGACGTATATTTTGCGGCAGGTACCTTGACCTATATTTCACGCTCCAGTGTCTGACACATTTTTTGTCGACATTCGATATCTCCTCAACTATAAGGCCTACAACCACCATACCTTGCATAGTGCTCTCCTCAATGTACTGACTGACTTTGGAGGTATCTTGACCTGGTGACCTTGACCTATATTTCGAGCTCCAGTGACTTACACATTTTACATCGACGTTCCATTATCATTCAGCTGTATAATACAAAAAGTCAGTGCAGCTTACTGTGCTGGAGATATAGCCATTAGAGGGAATGGCACTAGCCAGGAATATATGTGCCCCACTGGGCACTTTGTCTACATTTTCTTTTAATCCAATTTTCCAACTAAGCACTGCTAAGAATGAAATAAACTTATTTAATAACCACGCTGTGATTGTGGCTCCTGTAACTTTTGCCATAGCAGCTGCGACGCCACCTTCTGCGGAATACTTCCCTGCTAGCATTCTTTATAAATCTATAGTGGGCCGTTATCGGCCAGTCAGCTACCCTGAATCAAGAGCCCGAACACCTACTGGAGACAGATAAAATGTTAAGATGTTGCTTTGTCATAGTAAATTTGCTCCTCCTCTGTGAAGATGCTTGGGCCGAAATGGGGACGAAAAGGGATGAGAAACAAGGGTCCCTGAGGGAGGAACAGTACATTCCGTGTAGGAGCCATTGGAAAAAAGAGAAAGAAATAATGAAAATTAAAGTTACACAAAAACTTACTTATTTGGAAGCTAAAAAAATTCAAGAAAACCAACCTGAAATTACCTTTGCTAAAGTTGTTCAATCCCTAAACACTAAACCTGAAACCAAAGAAACTTCCACCCAGTTTAACGAAAACGATTCTGTCATTAAAGCAAATTTAAAAGTCATTACTCCTACTAAAAAACCTAAACCTAAACCCGCATCTACTCATCAGTCTAGACCACCAACAAAATCTCAAAACAGTTCACAAACACAGCCAAGTAAAGCAAGTGGATCCCAAAGATCCAGATCCAGGAACAGGACAGCTGATCAAAAAGAAAAAAATGGAAAAGAAAAGGATAAAGAATCAAATCCATACAGTAAAGGGGGATCGGCCGATCCGATCAAGTTGGTCAATCGGTTCGATTCCCTGGAGAGCATGGAGTTAGAGATTGACTCCTCCATGCTGTCGCAGACCCGGAAAAAATAAAAGGATTAAGTTCCTTATTTTGAAATCATCTCTCCATGGATAAAAAATCAATTATTCAGTGGAACTGTCGAGGACTCAAAGCAAATTATAACGAAATTTTAATTTTAACAACACTACTTGCTCCGACTGTCTTTTGTCTCCAGGAAACCTTTTTAAAAACTACAGATAATATTAATTTTAAAAATTATAGTTTATATAATCATATCGCAACTGAAAATCAGAAAGCATCAGGAGGTTCATCTATCCTTGTAAAATCAAATGTTCCTCATAGACAGATAGATATAAATAGTAATTTACAAGCTGTTGCTGTAAATGTCACTCTGAGTGGTTCGAGCCTCGCTCGGGTCATATGTGGGAAAGCCAAGTTCTGCTTACGGATGGTCAGGTGGTTTTTCTCCGGGTTCTCCGGTTTTCGCCCACCTTCGATGAACGATCGGCTCGATATAAGTGAAATATTCTTGAAAGGGCCGTAAAACCCAAATCAAAAAAAAAAAAAAAAAAAAAAAAAAAAAATGTCACTCTGTCTAAATCCATAACAATTTGTTCCTCCACACTGTAAATTTTCTAAGCACGATTTAGAAAATCTTATAAACCAGTTACCTCGTCCTTATTTATTATTAGGTGACTTTAATAGTCACAGCAAACTATGGGATTGTCTGGATACAAATGACAAAGGAGAAATAATAGAAAATTTTATTGCAGAAAATGATCTATGTTTATTTAACGATAAACAACCAACTTATCTTCATTCTCCTACAAGAAATTATTTTGCTTTAGATTTGTCTATATGCTCTCTAAATATTTACTTAGATTTTGATTGGTCAGTTCTAGATGACCTTCATGGAAGCGATCATTTTCCAATTAAAATTGAAGAAATTGGATCGACAAATGAAGACCATCATTCCCGATGGAATTTGAATAAAGCAAACTGGGAGAATTTTATGGAGCTATGTAATGAAAAATTACATCCTGAAATGTTTAAAACAGCAGATGATATACAAGCTTTTACTGATACATTAATTCATGTAGCCGAAAAATGTATTCCGAAGTCCTCGACACGTTCAAAAAGAAATAGACCTTGGTTTAATAACGATGTTAAAAATTCAATAAATAAAAGAAAATCTGCCTTACGAAAGTTCAATAGGCAGCCAACAAAAGAAAATCTAATCCTTGCCAAACAAATGCGAGCTAAAGCTCGCAAGACAATAAAAACGGCTAAAAGAACATCTTGGCAGCAATACGTCTCCAAACTTAATTCTAGAACTCCAGCAAAGAAACTATGGGACATGATTCGAAAAATTACTGGCAAAAATAAAAATAACAAGCATGTTCATATTAAATCAAATGGAAATATATGCTCAACGACTAAAGATATTTCCAATGCACTAGGAGAGAATTTTCAGAAAAACTCTAGTTCAAATTATTCCGAAACCTTTCAAAACATAAAACAGGAACGAGAGAAAGAGCATCTAAATTTTATGTCACTAAATAATGAAAAATATAATGTACCATTCACAGCTTCAGAATTATTAGATGCTCTTCATAAATCTCATGATACAGCGGCTGGTCCTGATGACATTCATTATCAAATTCTTACACATTTACCCGATAACGCTTTAGAAACATTATTAAATATTTTAAATGATATTTGGATCACTGGAAAATTTCCAAAAGACTGGAGTAAAGCAACGATTATACCTATGCCAAAACCAAATAAAGATCATACTGAAGCTACTAACTATAGACCTATTGCTTTGACAAGTTGTCTATGTAAAACAATGGAGAAAATGATTAATGATAGACTGGTTTGGTTCTTGGAATCAAACCAGCTTATAACAGAATATCAAGCTGGATTCAGAAAAAATAACTGTACAAACGATCATTTGATTCGTTTGGAATCTTTTATTCGTGATGTCTTTGTTAAAAAAGAACATGTCGTAGCTGTATTTTTTGACCTTGAAAAAGCTTACGATACTACTTGGAAACATGGCATCATGAAAGATTTACATAAGTTAGGCCTTAAAGGCCGATTACCACTTTTTATTCAAAATTTTTTATCAGATCGAACATTTAATGTTCGAATAGGTAATACGTTATCGGACATTTTTAAACAAGAACAAGGTGTACCACAGGGAAGCATTTTATCACCTACCTTGTTTGGCATTAAAATTAACGATATTGTTAATTGTGTGAAAGACCTTGATTGTTCTCTATTTGTTGACGATTTTGGAATATTTATTAGATAAAAAAATATGGAAACCATTGAATTCAAACTACAACGATGTTTAAACAATATAGAAGATTGGGCAACAGAAAATGGTTTCAAATTTTCAAAAACAAAAACTCAATGTGTTCATTTTTGTCAAATACGTCAGCTACATTTAGATCCTCATCTTACCATATACGGTAGTCCTATTCCAGTCGTCAGTGAAGCAAAATTCCTAGGTCTTTTGTTCGATAACAAATTATCTTTTATACCACACATCAAAGCTTTAAAAGCTAAATGTTTAAAAGCACTTGATATTCTTAAAGTTCTCTCCAGTCCCGACTGGGGAGGAGATCGTACTGTTCTTTTAAATCTTTATAGATCTTTAATTCGATCTAAACTGGATTATGGATCCATAGTTTATGGATCCGCTAGAAAATCTTATTTGAAATCTTTGGATACTATTCATCACCAAGGTTTACGTCTGGTCTAGGGGCTTTTCGTACTTCCCCCATCGAAAGTTTATACGCTGAATCAAATGAACCATCATTGTATATAAGAAGAGAGAAATTGTCTCTTCAATATGTTACTAAATTAGCCGCCAATCCACATAATTCAGCTTATGATTGTGTTTTTAACCCTAAATATGAAATATTTTACAACAACAAACCAACGGCTATTAAACCCCTTGGCCTGAGAATACAACCGTTACTTGAAGAGGCCAATATTAATATTAAAAATGTTCAGCCCTTTTCTTTTCCATCAAAATAGCCATGGACGTTAAACCCTCCAAAGATTATTTTTGACCTTCATAAAAATAAAAAAACAGAAGTCGAGTCGCATATTTTTAAGAATGATTTTTTAGAAATCAAATCAAATTATAAACATTACCTGTCAATTTATACAGATGGTTCGAAACAAGATGAGAAAGTTGCTTGTTCTGTTATTAGTCCAAATTTTACTGATAGTATCAGATTACCTAATAATAGCTCCATTTTTACCGCCGAAGCCAAGGCAATTGATATTGCACTTTACCATATCAGAGATCAGTCTGAAAAACAGTTCATCATTTATTCAGATTCTCTTTCTGTATTAAAATCTCTTAAAGATTTACACCATAGAAACCCATTAATTCAGCAAATTCTTAAAAAATATTATTACCTTTCAGTTTCAAAAGAAATTGTATTTTGTTGGCTTCCCAGCCACGTTAATATTCGTGGAAATGAATTAGCCGATTTAGAAGCTAAATCTGCACTATCCTTAGTGATAACCAATTTTAAAATTCCTCACTCCGACTTTAAATCGAACATCCGTCTATACATTAACAATAAATGTCAGTCTGTTTGGGAAACACAAACTCAAAATAAACTAAATGAAATAAAACCAAATTTTAACAGCAAATGCACATTCTCTAATTACAGCAGAAAAGAACAAACAAAAATCACGAGATGTAGAATTGGACACACTAGAATTACTCATTCTTACATATTAAAAAATGAACAAGCCCCATTCTGCATTCCTTGTAACGAACCTTTCACAGTCAAACATTTTCTTATCACTTGTGCTGAATTTAATTACATTCGCACAAAGTATTTTAATATAAAAACTATAAAGGAATTTTTTGATGTGCCATACTCGACTTTCTTAAAGAGATCGGACTCTTTAATAAAATATGATCAGTATTTTTTATAACTTAAAATCATTGATACTTTATCTCTTTAAAATAAACATATCAATCCTAGATATTTTTAAATTTCTCATTAAATAAAATCATTATATAACATAAAACTTATTAGACGCTATATGCCCTTTTAGGGTTGAGCGTCTATAAACAAAATATCCATCCATCCATCCATCCATCCGTGTAGGAGCCTTGGAGCGAAAACGAAAAAGTTCCCAAGGAAGATCACAGACCCAGCAAGCATCCTTTATAAATCTATAGCGGGCCGTTATCGCCCCATCAGCTACCCTGACGGGCCGATAACGACCCGCTATAGATTTATAAAGAATGCTTACTGGGGAGACTATTTTTTCTACTAACCGTTCCAGGGCCGTTCTTCTATTGCAGTTCTTCTTTTTGTGCATCTGTGGTTTCTTATGTGGCGATTGTTTTGTCCTTATTTGTTTCTCCTCTTTCCTTCTCTTGCTGCCTTGGGAAGGCTGTGCTTCGTGTTTGTGGCATTTCTTGCCAGGGTATCTTCACTTATTTTTGTTCGTTCTCAAGGTTTTCATTAACTAGAGCACTGTGATGTGGCGTCCTTTTATGCTATTCTAACCTTATTGAGTGCCTTGGGCGTACTGAGTTCCGTAATAGTGGCATTTATGTTTATAATTTGGCCGCGCCCTGCAAAAACGTGTCTTTGGGCATATGCGGACAGCGAAGGCCCATATCAGCCTGTGCAGCCGCGCAGTCTGATCAGGGCCTTCACTGTCCTCTAACTGAATCAATGGATACTATAAAATGTATGAATGGCGATGTAGAACAAAAAACTGGCTGATACTTTGCGCATGCGCAGGATCTGAATGCGCATTTTGCGCATGTTCGAAGACACTATTTCGCTTGGCCCATTTATTTATGTTTATATTATTTGTGTTTCTTTATAGTAGTACTGCAGGGGTTTTCAACGGAATTAGCAATAAAAACAAGCTAACGTTTTTCTCACTAAACATTCTGCTCTGAGCAATATCTTGACTGTCATCAAAATTAACATGTTTTCAAGCTTGTTATTTTTCCAAATCCTGCGAATTATCGTTTACTTTCATGCGTGATAGGCCCTCTAGGTCCGTATAAAGGACAAAGTGTTTTAATTTTCAGATCATTCGAAGTATTGTACATTCGGGTAGAGTTTGAATCGTTTCCTTAAATGATACTTCAATAATCTAGGATTACCTGTTGAGCAAAAAAATGGGTAAGTGTTTAGGTTTTCGAAACACAGTCATATTTTTGTTATATATAAATAATTCCAACTCAACTAATTCAGTTTATTTAATTGGTCGGGAGCAAATAAAAACTCAAACTGGCATCTATACTTCAATAAATCCACTGAGCAGGGATGCTGGAACTATTTTCGTGTTTAGAATTCTAAAATAAACCACGTTACTGACATTTTTAACGTTAACATGGCAGAGTTGGAAAACATAAATAATAAAATTTATTTTTGTGGATTTCATGGATGTGTAAACACCGGCGATTTATTGTACTCACAAATTAAACACAAAACCTTTTGGCCTTTATTATTTTGTTGTAAAAAAGATACAGCCGGAAGTATAACAGGGGCGGAGTCAGAGAGAATTCATAGGGCTTAGTCGAACTCCCTTTGACTCAAAATATTATTTTCGTGGGAAATTTTAGATCAATTTGATAAATCTGGGATTTATCCTAAATTACTCTAAATAGTCACACCCCTTGCTCCTTGTCTTATACTTTTCTTCAAAAAGTTCGTTTCACCAGATTAGATACCGCGTTTTGTGGCGTCTGATCTGGGTCTACGCTGTTTCTCAGGCCTCTTTTTCCGAAAACATATAGCAAATGGTAATTTGATCAAATTGACCCCCCTCCTCCCCCCCCCACCCCCACGCTAACACACACACACACACACTCCACGTCCCCGCAATCACAAATCTTCCTAGATCCGCCCCTGTATATAGGGAAGTGTAAACGTAAAAAAAAAGGTTGCAAAAGCAATGGAAATGGGTACCGATTTGTTTGTGGACAACTCCGTCAGAGCTTATAACTTCACTAACGGGGCTATGCTGCCCTTAAACACCTAACAGGAGGAAAATGCCGTATCATTGGCTAGTGACTCGAGCAGTGATTGGAATTAATGTGTTTGTATTAAGATATCAGTTTTATTTACGCCGGGCTAGAGCCCGGCGTATCTATTTGAGGTTGTTTTTGTAAAATGTGTATGCAGTTGAAGAACATCGGTTTTCTTCCAGTTTTATGAGGTTGTTAGTGGGGTTATATATAACTATTCACCCCCCACCCCCCCACCCCCACCCCCTCCCCACCACCACCACACACACACACACCCACCCACCCACTTTTTATTATTATTATTATTATTATTATTATTATTCAAAGTCACACTTTTGCAGCAGAGAACTGTGCTATTGGTATTTTGTTTTGTGTTGAGGTTTTACGGCCCAGTCAACCCAATGGGATCCT
The DNA here is from genome assembly GCA_964016985.1 of Anodontia alba. Taxonomy (NCBI): domain Eukaryota; kingdom Metazoa; phylum Mollusca; class Bivalvia; order Lucinida; family Lucinidae; genus Anodontia; species Anodontia alba. The sequence continues at coordinate 33,214,320 of OZ024838.1, forward strand.
GTCGAGCGCGGTCAGTTTTCCTAACCACACGTTTACTGGACAGGCTTAGTCCTCTAAGCGGTTAACCAGTATTGTGCACATTCTTTCGCCAGAAACTGACAACTGCCCTTCTTGAATCAGCGGAAGGGAGAGAATGACCGTAGAAAATATTTCATGATCAATCTCCACGAAAGAATGTTGCCGACCTCGGCGGGGGTTGAACCCGCGACCTCCTGGTCTCCAGTCGGACGGCGCATCCAACTGAGTCAACCAGGCCGGCTTACTATTGGTAACATAGAGAAATAAAAAATGGGAAGTACTGTGTAGAATGAATGTAGCAATGTGGGTTTGCTCATTTAAAAGAGAAATGAGCAGTTTTCCCGTAGGAGCCCCAATTTGACCATTCGACCTGAAATGAGCTTGTTGCTGCCAATATTCGTACACGTTTGAATTTTTTTCATTTCGCATATGCAGGAATTCTCGTACTACAGGTACTAATCCGCACCAATCGGTCCCTTCTGTGACGTCACAGCATGTCGCTAGTTCTCAGACAGGTACTAGTGTGGAAATGTATAGAATTATATAGGAGCCCGTCATTTAACTAATAAAATCATTTATTTTCAATAATACAAGATATTATTATAACCTCGCAATAGATGGGAAAATGTATCTGCTTCAATTTGATACCAAATTTGTTGAAATAAGATAAATTTTAAAATGGCCCAGATTGTAATGAATGCTACAAGGGTTTTTCCTTATTAAGTCTTTGTATTTTACAACAAAAATGAAAAATTGCCTTGATTCAATCGCCCAAAAGTCATATTTTTTAAAATTTCTCCGTTCATTATAACCTCTCATTCGATAGATCTATTTAATATCTATAGTTATGTAATAAAATATTGAATAAATTATTTTATTAAAAATGGCCCACAGGTTGCAGAATATAGCTATATTTTAAAAATGCGGAGAGAAAATGTGTAATGATTACACAGACGCAGGTCTTGTGTACACATGATACTAGCATGAATTGCAAAAGAGGTTGTAAGAATTGGAAAATAAAAAAGAATTGGTATCCATTGATAGTATTATAAAGATTATTTTGCTTCAAAAAGGAAAACAAAGATATATATTTATGATAATATAAACTTATTCATTTAATTTTTGTTTATGTCGAATTATGTTTTTATTCGGCAATTTATTGAAGCTTTAATGAAAATTTGATATAATTACTTTTGACCATAGTAAAACTACAAACTGCTTAATTACTTGTTTTTTTTTGTTTTTTTGTTGTTTTTTTTTTGTTTGTTTGTTTAATGATGAAAAAAAAATGCTTTGTCGGGATACAAGAAAAATACCTAAATGCGCGGCCACTCTTGCGATGTTTTCTTAATAACAATTACTGCTCATTACGAAAACACGCCTATTCAAATGTACTGAAAATTTTACCACCAAAAAAATGAAAATTGTCAGAGAAAAAAAATCTGATATTTTTCATATTTCCGCTCAAAACTTAGATTGTGGGTACTCGTTAGAACCGCCTCGGCGAGGCGGTTCTAACGAGTACCCGCAATCTATGTTTTGAGCAGAAATAAGAAAAATAACGCATACCCCTTGTAAACCCCAGTTTTACTATATAAAAGTGGGGTTCAAGGGGGTCAAAATTATATAGGCCTGTTTTCGTGATGTAATGAATGCCAATTATGTCCTTATCTTGACAAAAGAAAACAACGAAATCACTTTTTACATAATTGACATACATGCTTATGCGCAATTTTAATTGCACAAACAGAATCAAATCCAATATTTGATCTTTTTGCATAAACTAGCACTTTAATTGACACGATTTGCTCATTTTAGATTCCTGCACACAAATAAGGACTAAATGAATGAGATTGAGTCTCTCTCTCTCTCTCAAACGTTCTCTAAATCTGTGAATAACAAGAGTCTCTCCAAATAAAAGCAGCATTAAATATGACGTGCAACCATAGTTGTTCCAGATCAGCATGTTCATACATTTTTTTCTCTGATAGAATGTGCAAGCTCTATTCAACATGCGGTGTTAAATATGTATATTTAATTAAAAAGAATATAATATTTAAAACAAAATACATTAAAACAAAATGATAATTGATATTATTTTCAGAAATTTTGTTTCATAAAATGGTTATCTAGGAAATTTAAACATAATGATACTAATGATATTATTATTATTAGTAGTAGTAGTAGTAGTATTTTCTACTACTATTATTATTAGTATGTTGTACATCACAATTCCGAAGAATAAATATTATTAAGCTGGTCATATTCGAAATGTTTTATTTGTAAAATAGCCACATGGACAGTTTATATTATCGTACATGTGTATTTAGGGGTAAAATATTGGTAATTACCGTATAAACCCTATTAGACACATTAAATTACTATCATACTGAAATTTGATCAAGTCCGTTTGGCTACCTATTGACACAGCTTATATCTGCTATCTGAGTGGCAAACAGTGTAGACCTTTGTTAAGATACTCTGTGATGTAATGTCTGATCAGGGTCACTGCCTTTTCTTATGGTGTGTTTATCAGAATCCCGAGGTTAAATACTATAAACCACTTTCTCAGTCAATTTCAAAAAATTGTTCATTACACACCTTTTCAAACATTACTCTAAAGACAATTGTTTCAAAAACAAACCTGGGATACCAGATGATTCGATCAAGTTCTACTCTTTACAACACTTGCCCTATCTTTTTAACAATGCCATTACAGAACCAGCTGATTTGTCTAAACATTGCTGGGTAAGTGTAAAATAGTGTAGACCCTGAACACACAATGCGTAATGTGACATTTGATCTGGGTCTTCACCGTTGGCACAGACCTCTCTGTCTAAAAATCTAGGATAGTAGTAACAGTCATAATCCAAGGAAAACGACATTTTATCCATATTTGCTAATTACCCAACACAAAAATAACACGAGTCTCTCCAAATAAAAGCAGCAACCATTGTAGTTCCAGATCAGCATGTGCATACATTTTTCTTTGATAGATTGTGCAAGCTGTATTCAACATGCAGTATAGACTGATCAATGTATTTCAGCGGACACACAGACTAATCGGGTC